>WAAB01010163.1:137912-218169 GCA_013389865.1 Piaya cayana
GGTCTCTGCACCATTGCAGGGAAGTGCTTGAGTCACCTTCCCTGGAGGTGTTTAAGGGATGAATGTACGAGGTGCTAAGAGGCATGGTTTGATAGGAATGGTTAGACTCGATCATCTGGTGGGTATTTTCCAACCTGTTTTTTCCGTGATTCTATGAAATGCAGAATGAGGGTATTGCTGCGTAGATCCCCAGGACTGGTGAGTAGGGGCTGATGCTGGGCAGGGTATGGGTGAATTAAATGCAGGGTATCTCTGCATTTGATTGAAGATGGGTGATTGAAGGAGAAGCACAGCATCCCTCTCATGAAACTATTCTCCAGGGAAGCAAACTTTTAGCAGGCTGGCACTGAATTTAAATTGCTTCTTTCTTGCATTTGTGAATGTTTTAAATTTTTTTAAACAAATTTCTTCTTGTTCTAGGAAAAAAGCATGAGATGACACAAACTCAATGCCTGATTTCAAGCTTACTTTGATTTGAGCTGCCCTTTACTTCTTGCCTCTTTTTTGCCAGTCCAGTCCCTAGTGGGGTAGTTAAGCCTTTGGGCTTGTGAGGGAGCCTGCCTAGAGCTGGCAAGGAGGACAGTGCTTCTGCTTGCTGTGCTTCCTAATCCCCAGCACCCAAAATGTGCTCCTGAAGCTCTGCAAAGGTGTCATGTGTTGCTCTGCATGCTGCATTCTGACTGTGGCAGCGATGCAATAGGGCTGTATAAATTAAAACTTGCATTTTAATAAAGTTCTTCCACTCAGATGTGACTTTTTCAGCTGTAGAAATCATGCACGGTAATAACAAGTTCCTGAGACTGACGGTGAGCTCCCTTTGCCTTGCAGCTGGCCTCCATCATGGAGATGCTGGAGAGTGCCTTTTATGGCTTGGACCTTCTGAAGCTGCACTCAGTCACATCCAAGCTGGTGGGTCGGGTGGAAAAGCTCGAGGAGGTAAGATGAACCCTACTGTCTTTCGAGGCTGTTGCCTTCAGTGGGACTTGCCTCAAATCAAGTTCCTGGTATCTTTTGAGCTTTCAAAACCTTATTCCTTCTGGAAGAAATGTTAACTATTTTTTTGACTGAAACTAAACTAGATGGACTAGACTCTCTGCTATTCCTTGCAAGCAGTGCCCAGGGCATCATCACCCCATCAGCCTCTCTTGACACTCTGTAGTTTCCCTAATCCCTTGTGGCCCAAACTGGGTGTGGCCTCACCAGGAGCAGCATCTCCTTGGCGTCCAAATGTCCTGCTGCTAAGGCTTGCCTTTTTTCAATTTTATAGCTGTGCTGGCCCAATAGTTGCTCTCAATCAAGTGCTTGTGAGCTGGTTAATGTGGGAATGAGTGGTCCAGGGCTCACCAGGACAGCTGGTAGTCAAGGAGGTAAAGTTCCTTAAGGACCAAGTTATATCTTGGCCTGTGTTTAAAAAAAAGATGAACCCTCAGCACTGCTCAAAGGCTAGATAAACTATCTATCTTTCATTTTTTTAGAGCAGATTTCCAGTGAAATAATTTTCATTTCCATACAGTTTAATGTTTCTTTGGCTAGTACAATGTAAGGTTTGCAGTTTATTGAGCTGCACTCAACTATGTAGCAACAGGTTGCCAGATTAAATACTGGAGATTTCTCCTGTGGTCTGTATCTGGGACAGAATTCGCCTGCATCCAGCAGCCAAGAGGCAATGATTTATAAAGCCAAAATTCCACTTGCAAAGTGTTTCAGGAAGGCACAGTGTGCTCCATCCTGGTGTCATGAAGGAGCCAGCCGAGAGAACTGTGCTTGCCTCGGAGACTCTGAGTTTCCAAGCATGGTGATTGACCCAAAAGCAGGGAAAAGGTTTTTGAGGTCTAAAAATAACAAAGCACTGCTTTTTTTTTAATGCAATCCCACCCTCTTCCTGTGGTTTAGTATATTCTCCAGTTGTTACTTGCGTGTACTACTGAGCCTTTGCTAACTAGGGAAGAATAGTGTGTAAAGGGGGAACTGTGCTGCCAACCCTGTACTGCCTGTCCCTGTTGGGGAGTTTCACCATGGTGGCACTGGCAGCCACAGGTCTGCTGGTGGGATAAGCCTTGACCTGTGATGTGGTGACCTGCACTCACCCAGAATGCTGCAGTGAACACAACTGGTCCCATCAAGACAGACTGATGTTCTATTGCTATTTAACATCCACCGTTAGCTGGATTAGGGGTGGTGGTGGGGGACAAACTTTGTTTTGTCTTCTTTATGAATCTGTGGTTCGTGAATTTATCTCACCCTGAAACTAGTTAACTGAAAATGATACTGTTAGGCATTGTCACGTTTTAATGGGTCAGGCCAGAGTGACACAGCCCATCAGGGCAGTGAATGGGGAGTGCAGATTCCTCAAAGACCTTGGCAATAGTTAACTTGGTGGCTAAGGTAAGGTAACTGTTAGTAGGTTGGGTACTGGCAAATAACACAAGTGATTACCTCTGCATTATTCTTTGGTGCCAGGGTGGTCCTGTCTACCAGCTAGTTCCCGCACAGTGGTTTCTGCATGAGTGGTGCTGGTGGTACTTCTCTGGGCACATCCTGAGGTGACCTTGCAGTTTGGCTGCTCTGCTCGCACCCGCTGCAGTGAGGCAGATGCTTGCATCCATTGCAGAAAGCTCAGTCTGGCTGAAATAGTTTGGTCTGAGATGGAGCAGTGGGGGTGCAGGAGAGGAGAACTCACAGATTTGGGTATTTAATTTCCCAGAAGAGGGGCTGCAAGATCATGTAACAAGCAGCTGAAGCTGCCTGCAGACACTTGGGCAGGATGGAGGAGGATAGGAGAGGTCTTGGTTAGATGGAGATTCCTTGGTGCTGCTGGAGCAGGGCAGAGCTGGTGCAGGAAGTGCAGACAGCAGGTGTGAAATGCTTCCTGCTGCAGGCTTAGCACATAAATTCCTGTGGAGAGGAGGAGATAATGATTGCACCCTGTGTCGGCTGTGGGATCTGATACACTGCACAGCTTGAGATACTGAACAAGAGCTTGGCATGGCTTCAAAGCATTGGCCTCCCAGGCAGGTGTGCTTTTGGCAGCTGCTCTCTGGCGAAGTAGCTGAGTGGCCTTGAGGAGTGTCACAGGCTGGGCTTTGGTGGTGCCTCCCACTCAAGGGGAGGCAGATTTTATCCCTAATGAGGTTGTAAACCAAACATTACCTGGAATAAGTGATAAGGATACAATGCTGTTGGAATCAGCCATACTCCCAAAAGAAGGGTGTTGAAGCTGCTTCTGTTCCTGCAGTGCTCCTAGGAGAGCATCATGAGATCTGTTCCTTTTCTTACTGCAGCAAAATGCTTGCTGAAAAGCCCCTGTGTTATTTGACTCAACCTTAAAATTGCATGATAAAGCTGTGACTCACAATTGCTAGTTAAAGACTGGGAGTTCAGATACCCATAAAGGAGGATGGGAATTAACTGAGCCCAGCATGGTATTTTTGCTGATATGAGAAGGTATTATGATTTGTTTCCAGTATAACAAGGTATTTTACACAAATAGTGTCAGTCAAAGGAATGAACCCCCAAATACTTGGCCTGCAGAGATAATACCTTCTCTAGCAAGGCAGCTTCCCTGCTTTGTATTTAGCTTGCAGCTGTTGCATCAGCTGACAATATTGAGGTCCCATATGGAGGTCATGGTGGGGTTTAGGAGAAATTAATGACAGAACAGACTGAAAATGATTAGGGGAATGACCGCAGAGTCTCTGTGTGAAACTGCTTTGATTGATGTGCCGTCTATTCAAAGCAGTTTCTATTTAAGATGGAAAAGACCAAGAAGAGACAAGCAGAGACTGCAGCAATCCCTTGGAGACAAGGTGTACCTATGGCTGGAGGACTGAAGAAGTCAGAGGGATTTGCCTGCCTTGGGCTAGCTCACAAGCTCTAGCCACCTCCCTCCCAGTCTGGGACAGCATTCTGGAGGTCACTGGCTCTCTCTCATCAAATTCTCCCTCTCTTTTGTGGGAGGAGGGGGTGGTGGGGAGGAGCATTCCCTGAGCACAGGTGCTGCACGGCCAGTCAGTAGGACAGGGTAGGAAGAAGAGCCCAGTGCCCTGTCCCACAGCCCGAGTTTGGGGAGTGTTTGGAGCTCTCAGATAGCTAGGAAAGCTGGTGCTTCTATTGCTCCAAACCACACAAGTGGTATGCTGACTTCGAGGACTTGCCTTGGGGATCATGCAGGCAGTGATTGACCAGGGTGGGACTCTGCTAGGAAAGTGGGAGCTGAACACACTACCACAGGCAAAGGATGCAAGTCTGAGACTTATTATGTCTTCCTATCTTCCTTCTATGATGACTGTGGCTGAAGATGAGTGTTAAAGAACTTCAAGGCCATTCTTCTGCTCCATGGGGCCTCATGACAAAGAGAGTGGATCTGGGATGTGCACACCAGGGATGGGGTTTCTGGATCTCACTGGAGTTAGGGGCACCTTCTTAGCAGCTGAAGTGCCCAGCTCCACAGAGAAGCCTGTCTGTAAGCCAGGGATGGGAGGATAGAGCTCACTGGCTCCTGGGCTATTGCTGGGGGGCTGTAGACCATCCCTTGTCTTTACATGGAGTAAGTCTCCTCTCTTGCATTTCCAGGGTATGTCCAGGAACTTCACACAGGAAGACCGCCAGGCAAGAGCCAACATGGAGGACGGTCTGCAGGTTCCCCATCACCAGGGTAGGGAGAACTGCTCCAGCCTCCTCTCCAACAGCCTTGCTGACATTGGGAGCTCACTGCAGCGGGATGCCGAAGCTGCCTATACCCACACAGAGGTATAACTGCCCCAGCAAGTTGTGTGGCTTGAGGTTACTGCTGCCACACAAGCCAACCCAGAGGGTGTCTCCTGGATGGGGACGCCTGCCTGGGGTCATTTTCTTCTTGACTCAGCCAACTCCGTTTCCATGCTCTGGCTCCAGCCTGATTTTCTCTGCAAAGCCCATCTGCTGCTGGGATGTAGGAGGGAACAGGAGCAGGCTGCTTCCCGGGCCTCCCTCCTTCCTCCAGAGTTGTTGGTTTTCGAGGTCAGTGGGGGCTGTGCTGCTCGGAAAGAGTGATGTCATTGCGGGGCTGGCTGGGAAATGCTTGGAAACTCAGAGCCTTTCATTAGCAGGGCTTGGGGGCTCAGTGGAGGGACAGCCTGTCGCCCTCCCTCCTGAGTAATTACCCAGCCAGCTTCTGTATCTGGCAGGCTCCAGGCAGAGGCTTGGGCATCCCACTGGCTCCAGACCCATCCCCAGGCTAATGGGGACGTTGTGAGGTCTGCCCAGCGTGGGAATGTCCTCTGTTTGGGGCAGTAGCTTCTTGTGCAGCCCCAGAGAAGGGTAAGAGAGGTGCTTCATGGAAAGGCCCGCCTAGGGTGACCCCTTTGCTGCTTTGGTGATGCAACATATGGTGGCCTTGTGCTGCCTGTGATCCATGCTGAATAGCTACCAGAGCATCTTGCCTTTGCCCAGGGTCCCTTCTGCAGGGGAAAAGGAGGTGTCTGAGGATGGGGGAATATTTGCTGCATCATTTCCATCTCCAAACAGGGATGCTCAGGTCCTGGGGGTGAGGAGAACCTCCACATGACACCAAGAGCTGGGATTGTGGGTCCTACACAGAGGCAGGCTCCCTGAGACCTGGTGGGAAGAAGAGCAGTCTCCCATACATACCACAGGAGTCGGACGGTAGATAAATGGCACCAGCTATGATTTGTCAGTGTGCCATCACACTGTGCTCAGAGGGCTGTGCACAGGGTGTCCAGCAGTGCTCCCAGCTCCTCTGTTTCCTGGGCCATAATCTGAGCAGGGGCTCTGCTGCTGCTGGAGAGGAGCCAGCCCCAGCCAGGCTGGAGAGTGAAGCATGTGCATTTTATTTCCCTGAGTGACCTCATTTCCCAATGTTCCCCTTTTCTCACCTTTAATTGCAACAGGGCTGTGAAGGAACCTGGGCCCGTCTTCTCAGCCAAATGGGCACCGCTTCAACCTTCAGGCTGTTTTTCTGATTTCCTTTAATGAGATGAAATCTTTGAGGCATGAGATACAGCAGCTGGTGGCTGCCTCTGCACAGTGTTCTCTGTCCCTGCCTCAGGAGGTTCCCAGTCCTGCTTGGAAGATGCCCTTCAGACTCTGCACTGTCAAAGCTCAGTGCGTGTTGTATACTCTGTACAGATCAGCTGCTGGTAAAGGTCTCTGGTGTGCAAGAGAGTGTCCATTGGGTAGACATGTGAGCAGCTGCAGTACTCTGCTAATGGGGTCCCCCACTCTGTCCTGCATCCTACAGCCTGTGCTTTATTGAGCAATGGGTGCCTACCATCTGTGCTGTCTCCTGGAGTGTTTCCCACAGCAGAAGGGATGGAGGGTGACCCTGAGAAAGGGAGACAGAGCATTTTACCTGGCACTTAGTTGGTGATCCTGATCTGTGTGGTCCCCCAAAAGGTATCTGCTCTAGACCATCCTGTAACAACCTCCTATGTCTCTAACAGGGCAAATATGAAGAAAGATTCCTGAAGGATGAAACCATTTCTCAGCAGATCAACTCTGTTGACTCCCTCCCAGAGGTGCACCTCTCTCCAGCAGATGAGAAGCCCAAGGAGCTTTTGCAGAGGAAGCTGCACATGAGGAGCTGGTCTCCTTCCAAGCCCACCATTGTCCGAGGGGTCACCTACTACAAAGCGCAGTCCACTGAGTCAGAGAATGACATCGAGGAGCAGCGTGAGTTGGGTTTGCAGCTATGTCTGGTGGGTTTGCTGGCTGCATCCTGTAGCAAAGCCTGCATTTGTCCCAAGTCCTGCCTTTCCTCTGTTAATGTGTGGGCAAGGCACATGGAGTGACCGCAGGGAGGAGGGTTTGGAGGCAGGAGGTAGGATGATTGATACCACATTGCTGGAAGTAGCAGGGCAGCATTCTGCCTTTGAGCTCTGTGCAAGGGAGCAGTGTAGTGCTGTTATTCCATGGAAAATCTCTGGTACCTAAGGAAATAGGTCACTGCTATGTTTTAAAGCACCTGGCATCAACACCTTTCCCAGAAGTAAATGCAGGTTTATTACTTATGTTAGTCCAGCAAATCCACCTGTCCAATGACATCCAAGGAGATTTTTGCAGTGCTCAGGGTGATGGGCGGTGGCTCAGCAAGGTGCTGCTCAGGACTCTGGCCATAGTGAAAGCAGGGAGCAGCAGTGCCTGGCAACATGGGCAAACAAGGCAAATGCCTTTGCTGTGCAAAGCTGGCTCAGCAGTGAGCTCAGCCAGCTCAGCCATGCCTGGGCTCATGAGACGTTGAAGACGAGGAGGAGCAAATGGTGTCTTGGGAGCCCATGTGGTCTCCATGCTCTGGATGAAGCACCTGCTTTGGCATCCCAGGTGGGATCTAGCTGTGTGCTAAAGCTGTCTTCATCCTGCCTCATCTCTGGCAGTATTGAATCACTCTCCATTACCTTCTGCTAAGCCTGAGGTAGTGGACATGTGGGTGTGATGAGGTCTCACTGACCTAATGTGGGCTTGCTGTGAGGCTAATGCCTGTGCCTGTGTTTGACAGCAGATGAGCTGTTCAGTGGGGATAGCGCAGTGGACCTGCTGATTGAAGACCAGCTCCTGAGGCCCAGCAGTGTGGTGGGTGAGAGTATGAAGAAGCCCTCCCCGGTGGGACAGCCACCCACCCCTGGCAGCAACCCCACCACTCCGCTGGCCGCTGACACTGCTGTGATGGCCTCAGTGCCCCCTGCCATCTCTGTGGGACCCACAGTAGACCCCACCACTGTGAGCCAACTGACCCCTATCCCAGAGACCACAACTGCTCCACCAGGGCTGGTGGAGGAGGGGACTCTGCAGCTACCAGTAGCCTTGGACAGCACAGCAGTGGCCACAGCAATGGAAAACCTGCTTACTCTTCACCCTGCTATGGCCACCACCGCCCAGACCTTGAGGGATGTGGAGATGAGGTCTGCCCCGGAGAGCAGCCCAGAAGCTTGGGGACAGGTGAGCACTCCTGCGATGCCAATTGGGCCCAGCAGCCCAGGCACCCCAAAGCAGGCCCTGGAGGAGGAGGACATCAGGAGCATCATTGGTGAGTGCTTGCAGGTCCTGCACAGATCCAGCTGCGCATGGGGTTTGCCTTGTGCCCACAGCATGTCTTGCTAAGTGCAGCAAACCTGTATTTGGCCACGGGTTGGAGGTGTCATGGAGGTGGTAGATGGATAGCGCTTTACTGAGGTGCCAGCTTTATTGCTTGTTAAGTCTGGAATGTACTGTAGTCTCCTCTTAGTCTGAGGGGTTGGGCAGGGCAGAAAAGCATCTCCCTGGAGATGGACTTGAGATGGCAGCAGTGCCAGCTGGGGCAGGGACATGGTGGGGAGCTGTTTGCAGGACCCTGCTGAGTCTCGTAAGGCTGAGCCCAAGCTGAGGCAGTGAGAATACCTGGTGAAGGGGCTGAAGTGATGGGTGATGCCCTGCAGACCTGCAGCAGGAGCAGGGAGAATGTGGCTGCTCTGCCTTGGGCCTAGAGAACTTCTCTCCACTTGTGCAGGGCGCTGCAAGGACACACTGTCCACCATCTCAGGACCCACCACTCAGAACACCTACGGGCGCAATGAAGGGGCCTGGATGAAGGACCCCCTGGCCCAGGAGGAGCGGATCTATGTTACCAACTACTACTATGGGAACACGCTGGTGGAGTTCAGGAACCTTGACAACTTCAAGCAAGGTGGGCTTATGCCATCCCCTGTGCTGTGCTGGCTGCTGCATAGCTGGTCCAATAACTCCTCATTCCCTGGGGGCTGCACCACAGGGGGACGCTTCACTTGGAGACTGTCCCCTTGTGGGCACCAGTACTGAGCGTGTGGGTTTCAGAGCATGGGGTAGGTCAGGCTGCCTGTGGTGATTCTAGACTTTCTTGTCACCACACCAGGTGTGGCTGGGGAGGGAGTGCAGGTAGGGCTGGGGGCAGAGGGTGCTGGTCGGTGCTGTGGCAGGGCTACCAACTGCAAAGCAAAGAGAGGGTCTCGCCAGCAAAGTGTCTTTGCCCCACAGGGCGCTGGAGTAATTCCTACAAGCTCCCGTACAGCTGGATGGGGACAGGACATGTTGTCTACAATGGGTCCTTCTACTACAACCGAGCCTTCACACGCAACATCATCAAGTATGACCTGAAGCAGCGGTATGTGGCCGCCTGGGCCATGCTGCACGATGTGGCCTACGAGGAGTCCACGCCGTGGCAGTGGCGAGGCCACTCAGAGGTGGACTTTGCTGTGGATGAGAATGGCCTGTGGGTCATCTACCCAGCCATCAGCTATGAAGGCTTCAACCAGGAGGTGATTGTGCTGAGCAAGCTGAATGCAGCTGACCTCAGCACCCAGAAGGAGACCACATGGCGGACGGGGCTACGGAAGAACTTCTATGGGAACTGCTTTGTCATCTGTGGGGTCCTGTATGCGGTCGATAGCTACAACAAGAGAAATGCCAACATCTCCTATGCCTTCGACACACACACCAACACGCAGATCATCCCTCGGCTGCTCTTTGAGAATGAGTATGCCTACACCACACAGATAGACTATAACCCCAAGGACCGCCTGCTCTACGCCTGGGACAATGGCCACCAAGTCACCTACCATGTCATCTTTGCCTACTGAGTCACACCCCCACCGCCAGTGGGGTACTGCCAGCCAGGGACCACCAGCACCTTTTATTATTATTTTTTATTTTTTTATTATTATTTTGTACAAATCAAAGAGTAAATGATGGTTTTTGTTTCAAGCTGTTTTTTATGGTGGATTGTAGATCGATCCCCATGCAAGAACCACCCCCTTCGTCTTTGCTTGCTTCTGGTTTTCCTTCCTGAGGGAAGGGTCCCACCTTTGGGAAGACTGACACAGTTCTCCTGCCTGTGGAGGAGGCCTAGATGTTTTCACATAAAGAGGATCAGCTAGAGCCCCAGGACCAGTGCAAGGCTGTCCTTTCTGCTGCAGGCCCCAGGTCCCAGCAGGATGCTGATGACTGCCTGCCCTGGTGGAGGGGATGTGTATCCCATGGGAATATCCCATCTCTCAGGACCATCTTCCCAGCCGGTTGGTGACCAGCAGGTCCTCTGGAGATCCTGCTGTACAGTGGGGCTGTGAGTGCAGTTCCTGCACCCCTTGGTGCTGGTGCTTATGCCGAAGACTGTCCCCTCCACCTGGGCCTCTGCCCTTTGCAGCCTGCTCTGGGGGGCTGGGAGTACCCTGAGCTGCGACTTGTGTCCAAAGGGAGCCAGCAGCAGGAGGGGGACAATGTAAATATGTACAGATGGCTTTTCTTTCTTCATTTTATAACCTGAAATAGTCCCCTTTGGCATTTGCCGGATGAAGGCTCTGTTGTGCTGGGTGCTGGGCGGTGTTGGTGGGGAGCTGCAGGCCTGGGGGAGGCCTTGGACTGGGGAAACCCTTGCTCCCCATCCTCCTGCCACTCTCTTACAGGGTCTAAGCTCACATGCCCCCTCACTGCTGTGCTCACCTGGGTTCTGGCTGTTAGCCAGTGGAACAACCCTGGTCATTCTAGCCCAGCAGCATTTTGTATTGATCTGCCGTTAACAATAAATGATCAAGTACCTTTGCAGCTGTTTGGGGCTTTCTTTGGGTCTAGTTCACCATCTGGGTGTATGGAAATGCACAAGGTTTTTTTGGGGTGGGTTCTGTTTGGTTTGGGGAACGCCAGTGAGGGCCTTGGGGGGATTCTCAGCTACTTAGTCCTTGCACCACAGCCTCATCCAGCCCCAAGAAGAGTTTGGCTCTGTCACAACTGGTATTACCTTCAGGTCACTGAGGCCCGAGTCCCACCAACCCAGTTTCTTCTGCTTTCCCAGGCTCTAGATGAGTGGCCTGTGCAGGATGCCCCTTTCCCAGGTGTAGAAAATCTGGGCACATGTACCTTGGGCAGGGCCAGTGCTGTGCCACTCAGCGCCACAATGCAGCCCAAGGGCCAGCAGATTGTGCTGGCCTTCTCTTTTGCCCAAGTAAAACAGTATTAATAAGCAAAAAAAAAAAAAGGGGGTGCTGGCTGAGGCCACGCTGCCATAGCGGCCCCTTCCCAAGATGTTGGTCTGTGCCAAAGTTCAGCTGCCACTGCCAGGTTCCCTTCCTGGAGGCAAATACCTGACCCAGAGCAGCCAGCTGCCCCCGCCTGGGGCTGTGGGGAACTGCACACCTCTGCCTGGGGCGCCACTGGGGTTTTCATTTTTGACTATTCTGGGAGTCAGATGGGACTAGGGCCAGGAAAACAGAACTGGTGCAAGGAGCACAGCCAAACCCCTTGCCAAGCCCAGCTGCTTCCCAGCAGTGCGAGCAGCAAGGGGATGGAGGGCCTGTGCATCTCGCCCTGACTACGTGGCAAAGGGCAAAGGTTTTCCAGCGTGTTGCAAGGCAAATACTTTACAGGGGTGTAATGCTCCTCATTCTCCTTGCCTGCCCCGAGCTGTTCGCCTTGCTGCAGGATCAGCCTTTATTTCTCAACAGCTGCACACACAAATAATACACACACCCCCCAGTCAGTGGCTCAAACAATGAAGGAAAGGCAGTTGGTTGGCAAACTGAAGCCCATCATTATCTATGTTAACTGCAAAAGGGAAAAAAAATAATACAACATACTGAAGTTATTAGGAAAGGCCAATGCTGTGCTGGTGTCTTGTTCCAGCTGAGCTCTGCCATGCGCTGCACGCTGGAGTCCCTCAGCCCAGCTCTGGCCCAGGACTTGGCTGACAAACTTGGGACCAGTTAATAGTGTTCTCATAGTGGGCTTTGTAAGAGCAGCAGTTGACTGCACTGAGAGCCGTGTCTTGTAGGTCAGTGCTCAGGGACAACTGGTGTGCTCACCTGCTGCACACTAGGTAGCTGCCAAGGCAGAGAAGTGTGGGTGTGACTGTGTGTACACGTATGCCCGTGTCTGTTTCAGAAGGAAGGTGCTGTGGCTGTGTCCCAGCGAGGCCAGTGCAGCTCTGTGGAAAGCATTAAATAGAACAGACAGACACACAACCACCACCACGTCCACCCCCCCCGCCTCCTGCCTCCTGCCCCAATTCCAAACAAACAAAAGGTGCAGGGGAAACCCTAGCAATACAATTAAAAAAAATGCACATGGTGCACTAAATCATCACCCTTGGACCAAGCCCCAGGCTTTTGCTACGCAACTGTGTGAGTTGGGGAAGTCAGCAGCAGCGGGCAGGCAGCACACAGGTGAGGGATGTGTGCGTGTGTGTGTATGTGTGCACTGCCTGGGAGGTAGCCCCCGGCCTCGTCCTGCCCACGGCATCTTACAGGGGTCCAACAATGGGACCTCTCCTGCAGGGTGAGCCCTGGGAGGGAGAGATGCTGCGTGGCAGTTCAGTTTGCAGTGCTTTAGCTGCAAGTGCAGGTTCCCACTGCCCGCTGGCTGGCTGGGGCTGGGCTGCCCCACAGCAGTGCTGTAATCCCTGGCAGCACCCACAGGACACGGTTAAATGGGAACATTTTTTTGTCCCCAAAGAAACCAAAAAAAAGCCACCATAATTTTGGACAGTGCATAAGTAGCAAGGACAGTCTGTGCCAGCCCTGAGCACCAGCTACTGATGCTAACACCAGGACTAGGGCAGAACGCATCACCCACACCCCTGGCACTGGGCACTGCAAGCTGCATGGGCCCTCTCAGGCCTGTACCCAGTGAGGGGCCAACTGAGCTGTGTAATCACTGTGCAGGATGTAGCTGTTGGGTAGGGTCAGGCACAGTAATGGACTAAGTGGGGGCTGCTCTTGCTGTGTTGAAGTGCCAGGAGCCCTGGGGACCCACCGGTGGAGGGGCTCCACCTGGCAGCAAGACCTGCTGCATGCCAGAGGCATAGGCTGTGCCGCTACCCTGCAAGAGCTACTGTAGGGATTTGACAATAGCTCTCAAGGCATGGGGTGTCTCTGGGACGGAGGGAGTCCCACTGTAGAAGGTGTTGGTGTGATTTCTGCGCTGCTCTCGGAGGTATGGAGGGACAGATGAACTTTTGATGTGAAGGATCCTGGTGTCCATCACTTCACAGTCAATCTGCATCATCACCTCATAGTCCTGCCCATTGATCACATTCTCTGCAAAAGAAAGGAAAAATAATAAAAAAATCAGAGTTAGTCCTTCAAAAGCTAATGGCACCAAAAGCAAAACTTTCTGGACCTTTTCTTTCTGGAGCAGGAGCTGGAGAACCTCCTTCTTTTTTGCAGCTCCACACAGTGCAGTCCCAGGCTGCTTGTGACATCTCAAGGACTCAGGCCATGCTTAATATTCACATCCAGAAATTAATGGAAATACTTTCTCTTCCACTTCTTCATCTATACATAATTACCAATGGACTTTGCCTTCTATAACATTTATTATCAAGCTATTGCTCTTGAGCCACTATCATGTAGGTGTGATTGAAGACAGTACTTATTTAAGAAAGCTGAATGTTGCACTTCCCTTTTACTGGTTTAAAAATTCTATAACTCCCTTGCCATCGAGGAGCTCAAGGAATTTCTTTACCAGATTATTAATACAAATTCAAAATGCTATCTCTTGAAAGAATTGACTGCATCTCCTTACTGTGCAAACCTGGTTGCTGACACTGTGGTGTGACACAGAACAAAGCCATTACCCTTGAGAAGTCTTTGGACATGGCCAGCACATAGGACCCCAGTGCAAGGGCCTGCCAGGCTGCACCACCCCGGCATGGCCCCAGACCAGGCACGTCTGCTGCTGCAGAAGCTCCTGGGCTTGTAGGCAGAGGCTGTGCACATGGCCAGCATCTGCTGCCTGGATTTAAAGGTAGGAGACTATTCCCTGTGCAGTGTATCCAGGAATGTGAAAGCAGAGATCAGATTTCCAGGCACAGCCAATGCTTGCCTTTCAGAGTCAGAAATGCTGACTTCCATCGGCAGGGTTTTCTGTCTGTGCTAAGGAGAGTGGAAGATCCGCTAATGGAAAGCGTATGGATGGGAGGAATGCAATATACATTACTAATTTTAACTGTTTTCCTGGATTAACTGACTCTGGATGACAGCTGACAACTGTGGCCAGACCCTCTTGTACCCTGTGCCACCTGTAGAAACTATTAGATCAAGTATGTCTAGTATAGTAATGAAAAGCAGGAGCAAAGCTTTGCTAAGGAGGCTGAGAGTGAGGAAAATCAAAGCTCTCACCTGCAGAAATCACATGGAAAAAAAGCACTGTATGTGCTTCCAAGCAACCAAGGCCTAGAGCTGCCATCCAAGTCTGCTGCTGACCTGAACACTCCAATGAGTGCCCTGTCCCTCTGGGCCGCAGCGCTGTTGATAAAGCCCTGTTACAGCTTCAGGCACTGTGTCCCTGGTCTGGGCCCTTTTAGAGGCCAACCCCCAGGTGTGTCACCCTTTCTCTAAACCTTTTGATGTGCTCTCGGTTCCTGTTCAGCAGGCTTGGGACCAGAGGGCAGAGGAGACTGTGCTGGTGCTGGTGCTGTTGCTCAGGACAGGGGCTGCACAGGGCAGCCGGCAGCACACGGAGAAGCTGCAGGGGGAGAAGGTGGATAAGAGCCTGGAGAGAACAAATTGGAGCAGATTTGCTTCCTGTGACACAGGAAGATGAAAACACAGCTCCTCAGCTCTCACACTGGCAGATGACAGTTTGATAGGACCCCAGCTATGTGAGAAAATGTGCTCCAATGCCACAAGTGGGTGAGGTGGGATGGGACAGTGGCCAGGGTCAGAAAAACCTCAGTAAGCAGTGAGACTTTCCCATGTCTGCCCAGAGGAGCCAGCACACTGGGCTATCATTAGGTTCCTTGGCACTGCACAACACGGAGGAGAACAGCAATCCCAGACGGTAGCACATGTGTTGTGTGCAAGAAGCATGGAAACTAGATCAGCCCCTCTCAACAAGCTGGCATCCTGCTTCTCCCAGCACTGACACAGGCTCTCCCTGTGACTAAGTGGAGCATGATTAAGTAAAGCAACAGCTCTGTTACCCCATGCAAGAGGTGCTGTGTCTTCTGAATCCATCATAGTTGATGACGATGGCCAGCAGGCATGGAGGAAACTCACAAACCTAACTCAGATATTCACAAAGCACCGGAATCCTGCCTTGTGTGTGTGAATTAGCCTTGTCCTATCAATATGCTCCCTTGTAAAAAGCACCAAAATGACTTGGAAAAGGAGGTGAGATTTTCTGCGGACAGCAATTACTACTCGGTGATGCTGCTGGGTGCTTAGATCAGCTGCTTGAAAGTAGGAGTCTGAAGGCTATGCCAAGCCAGAACGCCTGCCCACCATCAGAGAACTCTGCCTGGTCCACTCTGGCCCAGAAAGTGGAGGAGCTGATGCTCCGTGTAAGTCCATGTGATAGTCTCAGCAAAACAGCAGGCAAACGTGACCTGAATGCAGCCAGTGCAACCCAATGTTTGGAAAGATTAGCTCACTGTCAAAGGGGCAGGCATTGTAAAAACAATTCCACATGGCTCAGTCCTGAGCAAAATGCCATTAAACTGTTTCATGATAAGGAATAGAAAGCATACTTAAAACATTTCTGGAAGCTCCTAAACTGGAGAGATTTCGACCACCTCAGGGTATTGGATTAGATTGCAGTTTTGATAAAAGAGAGAAACTGTCCAAATCTTCAGGGTATATTTCAACCAAGGCCCAGAGCAAAGTACAACAATCAAAAGAATGGGAAAACCCAAGTACAAAGTGGGTAGAAACACTGTAGAAAAAGCTTGAGGACTGCAGACAATCACCATGCATAAGCCAACAGCATGGCAGGACTAGAAATGATCAGACTGATTTCCAGAGAAACAAATTTATTTTTCATGAAGTTTCAGATGATAATGAAATACAAGCCCTGGAAGAAGTTACCTTGGCAGACCAGAGGGTATTTGTGACTGGTAGTTTTTAAGGAAAGATGATTGTCTGTTAGACAAGACCTAGGGAACCGTCTGGAAGGTCAGCATTGTCAATGCACATTACACAGAATGGTTTAATAACCCAGAGCAACACCAACAATGGATTAGTTTGTTGTGTCGAATTACTGATGTCTGATGTTTTGCGGGATTATGTAAATGAAAACACAGGAACATATCTCCTGTAGGTGTGTCTGGATTTATAAGTAGATATATTGCTCCTCTTTGAAGTTAATATACAGCCTCTCACATGGTACAGCCACACTTAAAGGCTGTGATTCTGTGTAAATTATTTGTTAACATATTTAAAAGCCATACTTCAGATGATAGAATATTTTGAATTAACAGCAAAGGTAATTGTGCCAAGTGCTGCTGTTCTCTGACTGCACTTTTCTCAAAGAGGCCCGCTGGCTCTTGTGGGCTGTACCAAACTCTGAGCACAAGCTTGATATAGAGAACAGAAATCCAGTTCCCTAGTGCTGCTCTCTAGGGTTTATGGCAACAAACAAGTTGCAAGATGCGGCTGATGAAAGTTGAAGTCTGCAGTCCAAACAAAAAATGTTTAGAGTATAAGGCCAAGGGTAACAACTACTGTTACTACCAAAGATGATGGAAGATTATTTTCATATTTGAAGCAGTAGATTTTCACAACTGGCTTATTAGAAAAACCATAAAACCAAAGCCCTCCCCTTCTCCCCTTAGTAGTACCAACATGTATCAGTTTGTTGAATGTTCAAATGCCCATCTTTGAAAGCAGGCACCTCCTTGTCTAAGAGACATCGTCTTAGGAAAAAGGGAGAAGACAGGCAGAAGGCTTGAGGCAGGCAATGAACATCTGCAATAAGTCAGACCAAATGGTGACGTCAATTGTCAATCTAGATTTAAACTCTACACATCAGTGGGCTGTCTGGCCCTGTAGATGCAGTCATAGGAAAGGAACATGTTATTCTGGTAATCCATCCTTTCCCACTTACATACACCTTCCCTACGAAGCTTTGTTGTAGGAAAATGCTTGTCTTGAAAGCTGCACAGTTTGCAGGGAAGCAGAAACAGAGCTCCCCTGAAATGTGTCCTGACTTTGTGAAGTGTTTCAAGACTGTGATCAAACAACAGGGAAAAGCTCTGCAGCTTTCTGAAGATGTGCTCATGCCTCAGGTACACTGATAGAGCCTTGTACTACCAAATCAGCAAAGAATCTTACCTTACTCTGGTCAGTCCCATGAAGTGCCAAAAAATATTCTGTGAGACCAACAAGGTAGAATTCAGGGCCAAGGCTACTGATTTGACATCTCCAATGCTCAGGTTCTTTGATAAGGCCCCAGTTACCTTTGCAGCAGATAACCCACAATGGGTTATCCATCTGCTACTGGCTGGTTTTGTAGTAGGTGACTTTTACAAGTGGTCAGAGCCTGTCCACTTCTATGCCCACTGTGCTCACTGAATACGCAGTTAAGCCCGTGTCAGCCACATGGATTTGTCCGACATGTTTTCACTTTGATAAGATACAGGAAAGGAAATCACTTGCCCCATCTTTACTTTAACTATCTGTCTTTGTTAGACATGTAGAGTAAAGCTAGAGAATCTTCCCTTCCTCGTGGACGATAGCATTGAGTGAACCTGCTATCCAATTTGTTTATCTGATGTCAGATTAGGTGCCAAGGAACTATCTCTGTGTAAGGTAATACAAAACCACCAACTCTTTTTATGACCATCTTTGCTGAACAGCTACTCATGACCTCTATACTTCCCACCGTTCCTCTGAACAGGAAGCTCTGCTTTGCCACACCTCGTTCCAAACAGATTCCCTGCTTCTTCTGCAGCTCTTTCTATCACACCAGCAGGAATAGAGGCATCTTTCAAAGAGCCACCCAATGAGTTCTAGCACCTGGTTGCCTCGTGCTAGCTGTGCATCTGACAATGCTAAATATTGGTTTAAAGAATGATTTAACAACAAATTACCCAACCAATTTATATTGCAACCATCCCTGGCCCCAAGCAGAGCTTATATCTATGGCAGCATGGAGTTCAGAAGAGTGTAAGCTTCAGAAGAAGATGAGGGCACCAGTTGCATACAGGTCTGGGGCTGCACTGTTGAAGGGCTACAGCTGTCCCCTGACATCATAATAATAATAATAATAATAATAATAATAATAATAATAATAATAATAATAATAATTCAATGGGGTATCTCCACACTGTCATTTCTGCAATCTCCCATCTCATCTGCACTAAGCAGCCCTGACCGTCCTACCCAGCACATCTGGACAATATTTCCATCTGAGGGGTTGGTATACACTACCAAATAAGTATATAAATGAAGCAGTGTTACTGTAACAGCTACAAAGACTAAAAATACACTCAGCACAACTCAGCGGAATTCCTAAAACGTTTACATATTCCCTTGTTAGACAGGAGTATTTGAGGCCAGGGAGAAAGTTACATTGTGCCACAAATAATTTCTCTTTAAAAAGCAACTTCCTGCTTGGAACTATTTCCAAACAAACCAGTTGCAACAGTCTCACCTCTGTGGACTCCACTGTTCTCAGTCCCTGACATAGATAAAGTAAGATCCTGGGCATTTCAATTCTCGAGGTCTCCTAGTACCTCTCAAAGCAGGAGCCATGGTCATAAACACTAGAACCAAAAACCAAACTCACTTTGATGAGCCATGAGCTGACAGCAAGGAAACAGGGTCCCTTCCTAAGTTGTCTGAGCAATGGTGCCACAGTCTGTCCTAGAGGAATATATGCAGGCATGAGAGGTAAGCAAGAAAACTGGAGGAAACAAGCTCTATGCAGCCTCCTAGGTAAATAATGGAGACATGGGTGAGATTGGCACTGGTGTGGATGAGAAGCACAATGTGCTTAGACCACCACGTGATTTCTAGAAAAGGCCAGTGCCTGCAAGCAACACAGGCAGCAGCAGATCTGTGCCAGATAGCACTTTTCAGCACCTGGTCCAGACTAGACTCGGGGAGGGAAGAAAAATTAGCTTTTTTCTAGGGAACATTTCCCACCTGATCTCCCACTTCCCCTTCCAACATTCTTTCATGGTGGTGTTGGGCTGACGGTTGACCTTGATGATCTTAGAGGTCTTTTCCAACCTTAATGATTCTATGATTGTATACTGCAGTCACTTTGCTTTAAGAGAAAGAGTATGAGCTACAGAGGAGAAAGCCTGGAGTGGATCTCCTGTGATTGCTTTTGTTTTGGAGTGTGTCGATAGCCATCTCAAGAAGGAAATATCAGAATCACCAGAGCCAACTTCCAGAGGCACATCATTTAGAGCTCCCTCAGGTAGAGTATTTCTTGGAAATACTGAAACATTTTTTACAGCACTGGCTGTACATATCTGTATTGTTGGCAGGGTGTCATTGCTACAGGATAGTCATATTTAAAACCTAATCACCTGTGCCAATGCTGTTGACAAGGGAAAAAATGAAAGCAAGATAAAGACAAAGAACAAAGCAATTTTGCTGCACAGAAGGCTCGCTCAGAAGTGAATGACACAGGCTAAAGAGAGAGCGACTGTCCTAGGGAAGCCATCACAGACTTGCTCGGGAGGCACAAAAAGGACAAACTCTCCACACAGCCTGCAAATCCTGACATAACCACTTACAAGGCCAATAACTGTACACAGGGACTCTCCAGTGTACAGTCTAGAAAGGCATTCCAGTAGACTCTTCTTTGAAGAACAAGGGCTGGAGAGCTTGCCCCAGGATAGCACACAGAGGACTGCTCTTCCCTCTGAGTGCAGCAGGGAGGGACCAGAAGTCATAGGCACAGTCCCTTCAGTCCTTACCATGAGCCTTGCATCCTACAGATGCTGTTACAGCCAGAGAAGCTTTCTGGCCTAAAGCAACATTTGTTTTTAAACACCAGCAAGCTCCTCCTTTTCCTGCTCTGCTGGCAGACTGGCTGCTCTACTTTTCTAGCCATGGTACCTGCCTAAGGTCAGCTGTTCCTCATAGGCAGGAGAGAGAAGTCCTGGCAGCACAGTCCCTTCCCACCTGCACTTCTGTCACTAATGGTGACCAGTGACAGAAGCAAAAGTCAGGGCAATTATGTACTTCTGGTGATATGTGAAATAGTGAATAGCTGCTTCCTAGCTACCTTATCTACACCATTCATGGTTCTTCAAGTTCTGTTGTAATCATTCCCTCAAACTGAATAGCTGCTGTTGCAGGGAAGCTGTTAAACTTACTGCTCCACTCTGTTGCTTTTTTCCCTGCTTCTTTGTTGTTTCATACATCTGTAAATACCTATGGACAAAAATGTATGGTACACTTAAGATGGGGATTCAGCAGGGCTGTGAAGATGCTTCAGGTTTTGTTTCCTAATTCCTCTTTAATTATAGTGCTCTTCTTCCTTGGTAAAGCCAATGCTTTCAGGGAATGATCTGTAGTAGTGCCTCTGAGCACTAATAGCTCAGCTAGAACCTGCCACTGAGTCTTTGTCAGGAATGTTTTACCCACACAAACCCTTCTGTGTTTTTTTTTCACTCACTGAAGAGTTTCACTCCCTGCCAAGATCTTCCAGCCTGTGCCTGGAGATACATGGGCATGTCCCCACCACATGTGAGTCTACTGGTAATATCCCCTTCATTGCAAAATGTGACCATCATTTTTCCACCTTGTATTTATGCCTTTTGGAGAGATACCAACCCACAGTAAGTCTTCCCTCTTGCCTCACAAAAGCCTGCCTTCTTTTAGCAGTCTCTAAAGAACCACCTTTTTCCAAGTTTTTTGAAAAGTCAGGTATGCTCTTGTGCTGAAGAGATCACCACTCACTACCCCTCTGAGGCTCTGATGAAGCAGTATGGTGGGACATTACTCTGCATAAGCTGTGCTAGCTCTTCCAACCCACCATTGTCCTCAGGCATGCTTAACTCTCACAGATTGAGCCAACTTGTGCAAAAGCAAGACTTGATTTTTTTACAGTTCCTCAGGCTATTTTTAAAAAGTTTGCCTCATTTGTCACTTGCCATTCTCCAGATGTTCATATAGCTTTAGTGGTTAATACTAGCACAAGAACTTTTTGCTCTCTCCTTCAACAGCGCTGACTTCAACATTAAGTGCTCTTTTACACCTTGGCCTCCTACAGGCACTAGAGATTCCATGGCAGGCTTCCTCCAGAAAAATGTTTTTATTAATTTTTTTTATGCCTCAGGCACGCTGCTCCTCAATATCTTTTCCTGGCTTGACTTCTTATGGTTTGATACTTAGTCTGTCAGAAATCACGCTCTTTTCTTCTATTCCCTCATTTGGCTGCACTGTCTATTGTTTAAAAGGCATCTTTTTACTTCTGTGCATCTCCTTCAATGTGTAACTTAAGCCCACTGGATTTTTTAGGATCCTTTCAAAGACTTTTGCATTGAGCTTTTAATCTTTAATACTTTGAAAATACTAATTGTTACACCATTTGCCAGCATTCTACTCTATTGGTTTTTTTAAACATATTCTCCTACTCTACTACTACTTAGCCCTTTGCTTTCAACTGTAGCATGTACTTCACCATTTCAATTTTTAAGTATTGACTGATAAAATGAATTTAACTATTTGACTTGATTTTTTTCCCAGAGGTAGTATTACTTTTTTATTGACGTGAACCTTCTCTGTCACTCAATATAACTTGCATCCTGGTACTAAAGCGTCTCACTAATGTAAGAGTGAAGGTTGGTGAGAGCCTGTATTCACTTACAGTTGAAATATCTTTATAGGTTGGATGGTATCCAAAGAGTGAGATGAATTTTCCACCTGCCTCATTGTATACATAAAATTACCTCATTTATTTAGATACTGTGATCAGCTTTTGCTTGTAGAAGAGCATTTTTAGCACCAGTTTTATGAAGCTTCTGTCTGTGTGGGATGAGCACTTTCCTACATGTGAGCTTCTCTGATTCCTAGTCAAATTTAAAAAAAAAAAATCAAACATCCTACGAAGTGTCTGTTTGAGCACGGCAGCCTAATAAAGTGAGATGTCGCTTTCAAAGACTGTCATCTCCCAGCAACAACAATGGGAGATTTACAGCTTTAATGTATGAGTCCCACTCTGAAATACAGGTGTCTCCTTTCTCACGGTGAGGCTCAGGCTGGCAGTCATTTCTACACCTGCCTTCCTCCAGAAGGCATTTGTGCTATATAAGGATATCCCACAGTCTCTTCATCTGAGGCTGCTACAGAATAAGGCAGGATGGAGGCAGATGATTTACGACAGAATGGTAGATGACCAAAAATGTTCTTCAGATGTTCAAGATGCAGTTTTCTGATGCTTTTCTACAGTAACCCTGCTACAAAAGATAAAGCCTGGAGAGTGCCCAGGAAGCATATCAGGAAGTGCTTGAGGTAAGGTGTAATGTATGAAGGGGGTGAGGAAAAGTACATCACGGAGGACTAGACCTGGGATATGAGTAGAAGGCAAACGTCTCCTACCCCAGATGGCGACAGTCTCCTTAGAGACTGCAATCCAAACACTGTAAGAGACTGTCTTGAGCTACTGTGTTTTTACTAGTCTCTAGGTTTACTCCAGTGATGTCCTCAAGACAGAAATGTGAACCTCCTCTAGCAGCTCTGTTGCATTTTTTGTTTTTACAGGGCAAGCTCATTATGTTTCAGATCACTGTGAACTAAAGAGCTACGAATAATCAGAGTTGGCCTGTGTATCACATAAACATAAAACTGTGTTTGCCATCTATAATTTAACACTAGGAGGGATTATGTAACTGTGAATTTACAAGATCTGAAAATGTATAAAGGCAGATCAGCTGGGCTCAAGGCTAGAATTACAATGTGCTACACAAGCACAGTTCTACGTAGACGAGATGGCAATTGTAATCTCACAGATTGGGATGCAAATTTTCTCTTTGCTTTGCAGCACGGCTCTTAGCACAGTGCTCTATGCAAAGCTTTGGTGGGAGAACTTACCCACACAGCAGTATCAGCATTCAGAGTTAAAGAACGTCTAGAACACAGTCTCTGCAGTGAGATGCATACTCATTCAGGTCTAAATTGATATCGGCTCCTTTTGCAACTCTGTACTGGCCTCCATACTGGCAGCCAATGTCATGGGTTTATTTTTTCTTCTACTTTGTGGATTTTATAGAAGTCTATTTTTTGTATGGAAAATCCAAACTGGTGTAATAACTTGACACTGGGGCTGGAAATACAAAATACAGACTCCAATTAATTTATGACTCATTCTCTTCTCTCTTTATGAACAGCTTGTTCCCAAGAAAACGCTATCTGTAGCAGGCTATCCAGGGAAAACCAGCCACACTGGTGTTTGGCCTGCCCTATTACATAAAACCCAAGAGATTTTCTTTTTGGGTTAATGAAGGGGCAAAAAGGCACAGAAGATCCTCTGAAATCACTTTCCTGTTTCATTGAATACATAAAAATAGGCTACCAAATAGCAATTTAGGTAAACAGCCTGTTATGAAAAGTCACTGAGGAGTAAGTCTTTATGATTTCATTTCTTGATCGCTTCCTGTCTAACTAAATAAACATGAACTCAAGTGACACAGATTCTATTACTTTCATGCACAGATTCTTGACTGATTTCTTTCATACTTTTTTGAATAATTTAATCTTCTCCTTCCTGTCAAAGACAACACATACTAACAGAAAATGGTTGTGAAGAGCAAACTCTCTCAAAGACAACAAAATCTGTGGTCTTCAAATCAGTTCTGGTGTTCAAAGATATGCAGGAAAGCATGAGGGGGGTGTCCTGTTCTGATAAACTGTGCTCTTACATCACTTTGAAAAGAGAAAAAGAGTGAGAACAGATGGATCTTACAATATGACTAAAACCTGCCATTAAAATTCCTTGATAAAATATTTTCTGCCGTGATTTTAATCCTGACCTCTACAGCATAGCTTTACATGAACATAAGAGCTGAAGTACATCTGTGATATTAGCAAACCACCTCAGCTACAGCAGAACCACAGTAACATGATACGCTGCTTTGTCTATGACTGCACACAAGGACACATCAGACTCTCCCTGTTTCTAAGTCCAGGCTCAGCAATCAACTGTTGTGGTGAGATCTAACCAGTGCACCTTATCATAGCTCTGATTTTTCCCTGGTCAGGCTTCCTCAAACTACTTTCAGTCCTCAACTGGCAGCTCAAGAGACGAAGGATGCATTTTCAAAACAGTTTGTAGACTTACAGTATAGGGACATTCTCAGATATACTTTTCTACATTCTGGTTTAGAGGTCTTGATGCTTTAAAGGATTCTTAATCACTTTCTGAAGAAACCTTAGGAGTCACCCTTCTTGCATCTCACAGATCGGCTGTACATCCTACGTACACAACTTTCAGAGCCTCATGCTCATACTGTATAGCTTGCAAGGCTGTTCCAAGTTCTCAGCAGTATCTGCTAAACCCAGAGATAAAAGCAGAAGCAGTAAGAGAAGTACCTCTACAGATAATGTTTCTGTGGGCAAGAGGAGTCCTCTGTGCTTACTCAAGGGGCATGAGCTTCTCAGTGTGGAGGTCAAAGATAGCAACTGTGAGAGGGAGCCACAGGGACTAGGACCTGGGTTCTAACATGAAGAGAAGCACATATAGAGATAGCTGGGGCCATTAGTCTCCTGAAAACTGGTCTGAAGCTATTCAAAGTGAGAGAGAAGGCTACCCAAATATTAAGCAGCAATCTTCAGGGAAGTCAACTGTCCTAACTGGTTTTGTTTTAGACCTTCCTCACTGGCTGACTAGAAGTTCTGCTTCTTGCTCCAAAAGACGGAAATGGCATCTTTTGTTTGCTTGACCTTGAAAGGCAGAGGAAGTTGGACACTTTATTTATTCAACTCCAAGATATGGGAACTTAAAGAACATTGTCACTTCCCGAAGACCTTTTGTTTTTATTTTCCTTCTCAGCCTGTGTGGGTTTTGGTTGCCTTATGGATTTCACAGAGTTTGTTACCAGCCTTGGACATCTGTGAGTGGCTTTTGCATGTGGCTGTCAGTTGAAAGAACATCTGTTGTAGCTGCATGCAAATACTTATGCAGCTTGATGGTAGAAATTCCTCCAGTTTTGATAAAAAAGCCTTACCACTAAATTTGTTATTGACCATTAGAATGTATGTTATTTCAGAACACTTTTGAAGTCTGTTACATCAGTATGATGATGAACACTAGGAAGGCAGGCTGAGGGAAGCAGCAGTGATCAGGAGTGGGCTGAGACAACAGAGCACACAGACTTTGCAAAAAACATGCCATCCTGTTCACAGTAAATTTCTGCTTGTAAGAGACTATTCTGCTGTTGTGTTTTTTAAGAGAACAGGACTCCTTAAGAACCAGGAACATGCAAATTATAGACAGTCAGGTACACAAATGACTCTCAAAGGCAGACTGAAGACAAGTCCCATTGTGTGACATTATACTAAAGACCTACCCAGAATATTTGTGGAAAATTCAAAACTAACTCTGACATGGCTGCCAGTTCTCAGAAAATGAGCCTCATATCTCACCAGTGGCTTTCCCATCAGGTCTCTCACTTTTGTTTGGCTGACAGTGCAGGTAGCAAATGTCAGTTTAGAGAGAGCAAGTGATGGAAGGACTTCCATGTATGAGGAACTGTTTTGCACAGGGATCCTAAGAAGGAAAAAAGGCCTTTCTGGTCTTTGTACTGCTACTAAGACCATCAGTACTCACAGTGAGTACACATCCATGCAATTGTTTACAGCTGCTCCTACCAAGAGAAGTATAAGCTGTGAAAGTACCTAATCTAATCCTAGGGAGAAATACATTAATGAAAGTGGCTTCTTGGCCTAAATGCTGAATGTTGTCTCCTACACTGCATGACTGTACATATGTTCTAACTTATGTGTGCCACAAGGACAGGAGTACTGGTGCTATGTGCCGTGCTGCAGGTGTCCTGCAGAGACAAAAGGCTTGAACTTTGGGGTAGGAAGAGTGGCTATGCTGCACTCTATAGATTATTTTGATCTACAGATCAGTGTTATAACACACTGCATTTTTTACAGCAGTTAAGTAAATACCAGGCTAATGGCAGAGGTTTTCATTTAAACTTCAAGAAAAGCATCACCGATATGTCAACTTGGAATTGGTGTAATGAGCCAACAAGACTGAATTAAAATAAAAGCAAATTTAGGAATGAAATCTACTGGAGACTTAACTGGTCTCAAGTGCATAGTTAGATTTCTAAAATAATAGCTTAACAAAACATGACTCAATTAAAAACAAAAGCCAGAATGTAACTGTAAATTGCAGTTAGCTTTCATTCCCATGAGAAACTACAAGACATTTCTTGGAATAACTTCTCAATAATGCCAAACCAATGGTGTCCCCAAAACCATGTACAGTGGAACCAGGACTAGCAAATTCTGCATGTTTCCCTCCAGTCTTAGCAATCCTAAAGCCCTTAGGTCTCATCAGATTTTCTGTGATTACTACTTGTATCTACAAATGGTGGGGTTTTGTCACTGGGCAGAAGCACTGACATGGTCATGGCTAGCTGCAGGGTACAAGGGAAAAGCTGTCCTGAAGGACAGCTGATCCAGTAGGGAAATGGGCAAATGGTAAAGGGCTTAAGCACATGCAGGAAGGACACAAATGGAGGAATTGGCAGCAAGCAGTAGCTGTAAATTAGGGGGTGGCCCAGTAAGCTTGGAAAGAGGTTTAGAACAGTGTAGGGCAGTAGAAACTGGCAAGAGGAGAGGGATTAACATGTACTAACATGTAACAAATCACTATATTTAAAAAAACCCCACAAAAATATTTAATATACTTTAATAATTAAATATGTTTCTACATACTTGCACAGAAGCCCTCAATGGGGACTTTGCTGGCATACCCTCATGCTCACAGAGGTGCATGGGCAATTCAGGCTGACCAGGAGAAGGAGCACACAGGAGAAAGCCACAGACTAATGGCCATTTTTACTTCCTTCCAGCATCTCACAACTAGTTTTTTTTATCAAGCTTTCATCTTGAGAAGATTAAGGCACTGTTATGACATTGCACACTTTCGTTCTCTTAAACTTCCATTGTACTAAATGTAGACATGTGCACATATATGTGCCCATCTTCTACAAAATTTTCTGTAGAGATTTGCCATTAGCTGCAAAGTTCGAGCACTGCCACTGGCCGGACTTGACCCAAGTTTTCCCTCCAAGAAAAAGTCTCCAAACTGTACATTTGTTGCTGCTTTGTATACTGTTGAAAACTGCCAGACCAATCTTGCAGAACCGTATCATTAACCTCCATGCACAGTCACGTAGGACAGTGACTGAACTTTTAATTCCTAAACTTTGTCCATACCTGTTCTCTGACCTAGCAGCTGGTAGTGGGAATGGCTCAAGCCAGCTAAAGACAGAGTCAGTAGCAGAGCTCAGAAGGTACTCAGGCATCAAAGTGCATTCAGAAAAGGATGGCAGTCATGATGTGAAGACTATGCAAGCAGTTCAAATGGTTCTCAACTTAACTGCATGCTGTTTCATGTTTGGAAACAGTGTCACGGGTAAACTTTAGTACAGACAAATAAAGATCCTGCA
This sequence comes from Piaya cayana, assembly GCA_013389865.1. Taxonomy (NCBI): domain Eukaryota; kingdom Metazoa; phylum Chordata; class Aves; order Cuculiformes; family Coccyzidae; genus Piaya; species Piaya cayana. The sequence goes on from WAAB01010163.1 coordinate 165,274, forward strand.
GAAGCAAACAAGTGAAGAAGTTCCAAAAACGTTTCTAAGCAAAGGCCACTTCACTTGCACTCTTCTTCATTTACCCTGCCAGGGCTGCAGCAGCAAAAAGGACAGGCAATTAAGTGGCAGCAGAAAATGTTTCTCTTCTTACATAGATAAATGGCTGAGGCATGAGAAAAGGCAGAAGGGGACAAGGTCTTCCACTGAAGCTTTTGCCAACTCCTCCCAGGAAGGCCCAGCCTATTCTAGCAGCCAGTTCTCTGCAGGTGGATGAAGAATTAAAAGAAGAGCAGACAGCTGGGAGGAAAGCTTTGTTTTCAGCTAACTTCCAGATGCTTGTTCAGAATGTGCTCAGTTGCTGCAGAGGCCTAAGAGAGTGGAGAAGTGATGTTCTCAAAGGACAAAAATTGATTCTTCTCCAGTCAGAAATTTTTAGGCAATTGTTTCCTCCAGGAAACCTACTAATTATGAAACTAAAAAATCAAGTAAAGTTACCTACTAGCTCTTGTGTATCTCGTATTTTTTCTCCTAACACCTGTCTGAGTGTCAGAGAGGATATCACTGTTTACTTAATGCTATCCTTGAGTCTCATCTGTTTCAACATCTCTGCCTAAACCCCTGGGTATTTTTTTTATTTCCTGGATTGTGCTGACATCCTGAAGAAAAATCCCATAGAACTCAAGCCACTATAATTTCACAGTGTTTCATTATTAATGAAGGATAAGATTTGTAACTGGCTTCTGATGTGTATTTTCCAGACTATATTTACTCCAACAACTGAAAAGTTACTTCAAATGAAACAAGACTCAGTAACATGTTAAGAAGAAATACTTTGTAATTTATAAATACAGTTTCTTCTTCAAGTGATAAAGTGTCCATTTGCACATTCAGCTCAGTCAGAAAAAGATTTTTGTAATGGACATGAAAATGGAGTTTCAGACAGATAAACGGCAAAATAATTCTGATATATCAAATGAAAATTCTCCTAAAATAGCCGGTTATAGATTACCGCACTCAACTTAGTGTACTGTGTGAGAAAGTGTAACAAAATTTTTGAAAGTCTGAACTGATTTTCTTTTTTCTTAGTTTATGGAAATTCGCATTGTCAGATACTGGTTTTGGGATGCCTGAATTTAAGGAAAAAAATGGGTTTATGATTCATTTGTACTGTAAAATATGTAAGTCTTAAAAAGGCATTACAGTACAGATACATTCAGAAAATAAAGTTTATACTGTTACAGGGTTCACTATGTGTTTGACAACTGTGACAGTGCCCCTGTGCACCAAACACATCCCAGCTTGGCAGTTCCTCACCATATCATTAAAAATATATTTATACAGTTCATGTCCTGTTTCTCATGTGGAGCTAAAATGGAGGTCAGGAAAATTTCTATTCACTAATAAGCCTGTGCCCTTTGCACAAAGTTGTTTTCTCTGCTATCCTGCAGCACTGTAACATGATTATTATTAATCCTGACCATGAAGGTCCCACTCACACTGAGTGTTTTATAACAAAGTGGTAAACAGCTGAGGAAGCCAATTGAAGGCAGTCAGCATACTAAAAAACCAGGAAGGCCAAGGAATTTGCCCTGCTAAGCAGGCGCAGGAGGAACTGAAATAAGATGAGGACAGTCTCCACACTCAATGGGATCTTTGTAGCAACCAAGCCAGAGCAGCTAGTTCACATTCAAGTAACTCTTAATCAGGGGTGTATAAATAACCAGGACTGGGTGGCAACACCCCTGAGTCCTTGTAGGAGCTAGAACAAAATACTGCAGAACAGCTGGCCAAGTCGTACAGCCTCTCGTTACACTCTCAGTGGCCAAGTGCTGGTGATTTGCCAGAATCCAAGCTCCACTGGGGAACCTGGCAACTACAGCTGGTTTTCTTTTTCAAAGCTATAATGACAGACATTTGACCTAAGTTTGGTTTCCACATACAAGTCAAGCACATCTCTTTGAAATTATTCTCTTGTAGTTCTCTTTCATTTTTTGGACTTACCACTGATGTTTACAGCCGGCAACACTATTGACATCTTTGGTCTTCTGGTCTTGTTATGTGTGGTGGCTGGCAATAACAGGTGGTCCTGGAAATAGGGAAAAAGATGTGTTAAAATCTATCCTGTTTTACAGGTATTTCACATAAAACTATTTATGGGGTTTTAGTAAATTCAAACTGTTGAGAGAGTCTTCCAAAAGTCACAGCAATTGCTCACATTGTGTAATGCAGAAGAAATCTCTTGCATGCAGCAGAATATGAAAAAACCTTCATCATGTGTAAAGACATGGAAACTACTATTAGGCCCTCATTCAACAGAGTACTTATGTATATGATAAAGGTAATTTAACTTGACCTCAATAATATTTAAACATGGTTAAGGGCTATCTTGCTATATATCTATGACAAGTTCTACACCATGTGTCTTGTGCCGTAGGACTCTATCAGTCAGGGTTATGATGGAGTATGAAATATGAGCTCCACAAGAAAACCTACCAGGGAGATTTGATGGCAAAGCTGTGAGTAGCTTATTTTCACTGTGAGGTGGTTGGGTGCTGCCATAACACAGCAGTGTTCAAACTAACTATCCTGAGTTTTAGCAGGGGAAGATGCATCTACAGGTGACGCTCTGGATATAGACCTGACCTGCAAGGAAAAGTGCAGCCTTTCTTCAGTTTTTTTTTTTGCTGTTGCTGAACTCAAATTGCTCAAATTGCAGCCTGGGAAATAACAGTTCTTCCCTTATCAACAGAAATAATGGAACATAAAGTGCCAGTCCAGGCATCTCCCATACTGTTGGACCATGCTCATCTTGATGGACCAAAGACCACTATGGCTGAGCTAAGTTTCCCACACCTTTCAAAACTTAGCTTCCCTGACAGAAGATTGCTTCACTGTACCATTTCAGTATATAGCGAGCATCGTCATATTTGCTGTCTCTTAATAATTAGGTGCAAAAGATCAGGTTTATGCAATTGACAATGGAGCTTATGTTTCTAACTCAGGCGCCAGGAGAAACAAAAGCAAACAGTAACTATCTTTTACAGGCCCCAAAGAATGAGTGGAAAGGTTTATTCCTAGCCTCAGTTTATATTTATATGCTCACCTTTCTCTCAATCCTAAATCCATTCCTAGTGTCTCTGGGAAGAACTAAAGCCAGCAGGTGCCACCACATCAAACATGTTGTGAACAATACATTAAGGAGTTTTTGCAACTGTCCTAAAACCAGATCTGAATATTGGCCTTTCACTTTGCAAGATCAGTCATCTATCTTACATGGTTAAAAAGCAGAAACAAGTTCAATACTCACATCATCTGAGGATATTTTACAAATCCAGCACTAGGAAGTTTGACATGCAACTTTTTGGCTCCCTGGTTTAACAGTCAGAACAGGCACACAAACACCTCATGCTTTTGTCCAAGGCTATCTTTTTGGCAGACTGAATTAGACTTCCTTGGGACACTGTTCTAAACATCTTAATGTCAGGGCAACTGTATTTTCCACATATATCAAAACAGTACATTGTTATGCCTAAGACTCAGGGGACTGAGTTACAATGTCAAGTCTTAAATATCAAGATATTTTGTAGATATATTGCCGAAATAACACTTTTTCCTCACCAAAAAGTCCCCTCAAAAACAGATGACTGACCATGAGAAGAAAACACTACTTCAACAAAGACTGTAACTAAAAACATTCTAGTACCAACCTTATAAAACCAATCTGGTATAATTCTCAGACTACATGTATGTAATTCCCCTTTCATTTTTGAGTCACTGGGATTAAGACAACACTCAGTAAGACAATGAACTTTAGAGAAAAAAATGTTCTTGAAATTCAGTGTTTCAAAGGCAACAGGCCGAAGGTAAGATGTTCATTAAAAACACATTTTGTTACAATGTCTTTGTCATGACATGATAATTATTTTTAAAATCACTTAAAAAAAGATCACCCTGGCTTTTTTTCTTTTTCAATGCTACCGAGAGTCCACAACATCATTATTTAGCAAAACACAAGTACTGCAGAGATGATCATCTGTGAATCATTACAATTACCTGCTATTTTTTTGCTAACATATCTGAAGATTGATCCATTAATTGATGCTGGCTTAGTTTTGCTTATAATGACTGCTTTCCTTACTGTATGTAAAAAATACAGTCAGAGTACCTCTTTATAAATAAAAGGCACTGTAATGACAAAAATGCTGCATTTCTGGATAGTAACAAAATAAGGAAAAATCCTCAGATACCTCCTATATCATCACCTTCTTTGTTGCACCACAGGAGGTTCACACTGGACTTTCAGAAACAGTTTTTCACCCAGTGTGTGGTGCAACCCTGGAACAGGTCAGCAGAATGGCACAGGAATCTGTCCTTGGAGATTTCCAAGACCCAGTTATACCAAAGCCATGGCTGCCCTTATGTACTGTGAGCTAGGCACCAAAAATGATTTTCTCTACCCATTTTGATGATCCTATGAATCCCTTTTTGCAGTCCACAAGACAGATATTGGAAGTACCAACTTCTCATAAGACTCCTATGTAATTACATAGGCAGCACAAACACCTCAGACCTGGCCTTTACAAGCTCTGCATCTCCTCCATCACGGTTAAAATCAAAGACTTGGATTGGCCTGACACTGCTGTTAACACATTTCATTTCCATGACTGCAATGAAGCCAAGTGATGCTCTAATACTGCTGCATAGGTTCAGATTCCACCAAACTGAGCTGCTGGAAAAGTATACTTTTATTCTAAACCTTGTATTGAATATAAGATGTAAAACTCACCTTTCTTAGTTCTGCCTTATGTAGAAGCCTTTTTTACTTCAATACCAGGAGTTAGATTTAATCACAACTAAATTTAGACTTCTGTGAATGATGTTTCAAGATCAGCAAAGAAGAAATGAGCTATGTGGTCTCCTTCCTCATAACTCTTGCTTAAAACAAAAACACCAAGTCATTTTTCAATGCGTCGGTCAACTGAAGTGGGTAATTCCAACAAGTATTTTGCTCTACACTAACATAGCATGGGAGATGACAGGAGCTACAGAGAATCCTGCTGCTCTCCAGTGACTATCATGAGAATATCTAGTTCAGACCTGTCAACCAACATCCAAGCACCCGAAGCTGTATTACATGAATCCCGCCCAGATCGTCTTCTTTCCCTGACTGAGAGAACTAAAAGGAGCATTGTTTTCTAAATGACAACTACAGTTCACTCAAAATCAAAGGAATATAAGACAACAACAGAAATATAAAATGCCAATATTGTAATTCAATCTAACCTAACAAAGTGAACTTATTTTATACAAATCATAGCAGGCCGAACACATCCTGCTCAGCCACACAAAATCCCTTCGGAGACAGAAACAGATACAATAAAAACTTTGATACCTATTATACATACATTGTTACTAGCAATCCCTCCAAACACAATCCAACACTATCAACTCACTGGGTTTGAAAGAAATTGCATAGGAAACCATTTTCGATGAAGCTGTTCTGCTACCTAAGACGTTAAAATTAACTCCTCCTTAGTTTCCAGACTCTGAAACGTCTTCTAAAACTACAGAGGGAAGTCTAACCTTCACGTATCAATTAACCTGCTACTCTGTTTACTCGAGCAATTTGAACAGTGTGAGAACCCAGAGCTTTCTGTTCCAAGAGTTGATAGTGAGACAGCAAAGCAATTTCCATTCATGTTTGTGTATCCAAACATGCTCTGGAGCTGCTGTACAACTCCTCAGCGCTTCAACACCAACTTTGGAGAAAGGAGATGTATAAAATTCCAGTCTGCTGTAAGTTCAAACATCTACTAGGAGCTAATGTGCAAGATGCACAGATTGTCTGGAAGTTGGATGCTGCCCATCTCTACTACAAAGAGCCATTTTTTATAATCTGGAATTAGTGAAATTTATCCATCTCCCTAACTATTTTTCATATGAATAAGTGTCACACTGACAATGAGTCCTAACTTGCAGTTTCATAATTACCCTCAATCTACATTGAGGGCAAAGTGGTAGCAGGTATCCTGCAGAGAACCAGAAATATTTTGCCTATGGTTTAGTCAACCTACAATGTTCACAAGCCTGAATCTTCAGCTATTTCACAACTTTTTTTTTGAAAGCAATACCTAATAATTTATATGCAACATAAACAAGCACACAGAGTTGTGATTAGGAAGAAAGTAGACATTTAGAAACACTGAATATTTTCTCCTGCCTTATACTGTTCTGAAGTATGCTTTAGTATACTGTGTTCAGTTCTGGGTCCCTTGCTACAAGAAGGATGTTGAGGCTCTGGAGAGTGTCCAGAGAAGAGCAACAAACCTGGTGAAGGTGCTGGAGAAAAAGTCTTACAAGGAGCGGCTAAGGGAGCTTGGGTTGTTTAGCCTTAAGAAGAGGAGGCTGAGGGGTGACCTTATTGCTTGCTACAACTACCTGAAAGGAGACTGTAGAGACGAGGATGCTGGTCTTTTGTCCCAAGTGACAGGGTTCAGGATAAGGAGGAATGGCCTCAAGCTACAGCAGGGGAGGTTCACACTAGATATCAGAAAGAAATTTTTCAAGGAAAGGGTCATTCGGCACTGGAACAGGCTGCCAAGGTAGATGCTTGAGTCACCATCCCTGGATATATTTAAAAAATGTGGGGATGAGGTGCTGAGGGGTATGGTTTAGTGGTTGATAGGAATGGTTGGACTTGATGATCCTGTGGGTCTTTTCCAACCTAGTGATTCTGTGAAAAGGGTTCTTTGGATACCTGTGTGGTAAATTTGAGACCGGCAATTCTCCTAGAGCAAATTCAAATGCAGAATTTATTTTGGTCACAGCCAAAATCACAAAACATACTCGGGTGTACTCTGAGTCACAACTTCTCGAAGTTTCTAAAACAGATCCCAATCTGATACCTTGAAAACAGCTGAGGTCACTAAACAAACTACAACACAACTCGTATTCAATTTGGTATATCATAGTGCCCAGAAAAAAGAAAGCACAATAAGATAACAGAGAAAGAAGTAGCAGGGAAAAACAGTAATCACTCCAGCAGGGAACAGTGGTTCTTCAGGAACATGTGGTCTGTCTGGCAGCAATTCCTCCAATGGCAATTTTTCAGGAGCATGGGGTCCAAAGCTCCTCCTCTCACTGTTAACCAGAAGCCACAGAATGTGTGAGACACAACAAATACAAGTAAAGTAACATTGTCGCACAACTTGGGCATTCAAAGCCCTGCAATCAGTCAATGTTTGAGATACAACAAATAAAAGTAAAGAACTTGGTCTTTACACTCAGTTTGGGCCAAGATTTGCATCTAGACGAGATGACAATTTAAACAGATGATAAAGACCTGAAACTGCTGGCAGAATGACTGGAAAAATATCATCCTGGAAAGAACATTTCAAATGAGACCTTGGCCTCAGCATTCCCATTTTTCTTTTGATCATCTCTACAATAAAGTGATCTTGAAACCAGATGAGCTGAACAGACAGATAAATACAGATATAGATACAAATGCATTACCTTAATTTAATAAGCTGGGATACAGAACCACATTCTTTTCCTGAGGGTTCATTCTGAAGCTGTTACTTGTTAAACTTCTGATTAATAATTACATTTATTAAAAACCTTTGCCACTATAAAACATTCAGGACACTATATTATTAGAGTATAATTACCTGAGGTTTAAACACTTAGAAATCAGGTGAGGCACTATAGGATTAATTTCCTCACTGAAACGTTTTACTCTGCTGGTTAATTCAGTGCCTGCTGATCTGCTTCTGAATATAAGATCGGTATTGTTAAGGCTCTAAACGGATTCAGCTTTGGAGCCTCATGTATCTCTAACCACCAAAGTCAACTGGCAGTGGAAATACTATTCCACTGTGCTAGAATATTCCAAAACTGGCTGGTCCTGCAGCATCAGCCTGAGTCTCATGATCTGTTGTTTGTTTTTCAAAGCCCCCACTACTTAGATGCATGAAAAGTCCTGGGCATCTTCGCTTTCATTAAAAAAAAATAATTGTTTCTAACTCTCGTAATTAAAGGACATAAAACATTATCACTGCATACCATTTAGTTTCATTAAACAGACAGAAAACACAGTAGTCAAGGGTCTGTTTGATTTTAAATTTTTTTAAAGAAAAAGTTATCATTTCATAAGTCGGACTTTTAGCTCTTAAATTATTACAACTGGTAATATTGCTTGTTTTGGCTTTTCAATGCATGTCCCATGAAGAACACTGCGCTCAGCAACTGGAGGCCTCCCTGGGAAGCAGTATGACCCTTCGCTATAGGCAATCTGTGGAGCTACTCCTCCATTTCTGTGTATTTGAAAGAAACAGGAAGGAATTAATCCTTGCAGCATGCCCATAATGGAGGAAAATATTACCAATGCTATAGGGAAAGCTGAAAGGAGATGTGCATGCATTTGAGGGACATCTGAGGCACAAAGAAACGGATTTCCAAAACCTCCAAGTCTCTGCACTCTCAGCTTGAGTGGTCTTTCCTCCTATTCCTGAGATTACTCACCTGTTAAATCCCCTAGACTTCATTTAGCTTCTTAGCTGCTATGCTTATGTATGGATATTTTTCAAAAGCCTTTTCTAGTGTTTTCGGAAAAAGCATTACTTACTAGAAAATAATAAATGTAACTTGATTTAAATGTGTTTTGTTAATGTATTTAGCACATCTACTTACGCAGTTTGTCATCCTACTGAAGGGCAAGCCACAACTCTGACCCTTCCCACAAAGTACCCTGTGAAGTACAGATGTATTCATGTGGCAGTCGTGACTCCACACCTACAAGACAGGCCCTATCTCACTTCTTGCAAAGACTTCAACAAGGTGTCAAAATGAGACCTGCTTTTCATTAAGACACCCACCTCTGGTGAACTAGGGATAATCTTTTTGAAAACAAGTGATACTTGTTACTTTACAGGAATAAAAGCTCCAGAGAGTGGATTACAATACCAAAGGATAACCTTAACGTTTGGTTCTCAAAATCTGTCTTGATGAGATTTGATCTCTACAATTGCCTTGGAGACCAGCTATGTGCTAGAATATTGCAACTAACTAAGACAACTGCCAGAGCAGAGGGGGCAGAACCAGGCACCTCAGGATGTCAAAGGGTGCTCTGTCCAGGCAGCTACAGTAAATAAATGCTGTTGCTGAGCATTTTTTCATCTCTGTTAATGATTAAGCAGTCTCCCAGGGCCTCAACCTTTTCCAGCCTTAATCTTCATGCTGTGATTCTAGGACTGCATTACAACTGCTGCCAACACAGGCTGAAGAGCCTCCCAGCCCCCATTGAAGTGCTAGCAGTTTCCCAGTGCTGCCAGGAGCATCATTTTGCTTTAATAGCAGTGGTTTTGGTAGCGCACATGTCCTGACAGCTTAAAAGCTTACCTATTAACTATCCAGCCACATCTAGTGATCTCAAAATGAAGCAGACAAAAAACAAGTGCTTCTTTTGACGATAAACTGTGCTACAAATCCATGCCTTTCAAACCTACTTTTTCCTGAATATCTTCAGGGATTTCAGGTCATTGAGATGACACTGGACCTTCTTTACAGGTATGCTTTTGGCCATACAAAGAGTGTTAAACAAAAAATACACCTTCACAGGCCCAAAAAGCTGCAGACAACTTCAGAGTCCAGTATACCTCCCTCTGATGAGCTGGATTATTTAAAAATCATGAGCTGACAGAGCCCACAAGACAGCTTTTCTTCCATAAACCACAGATTTCACACTTCTTGAAAATTTCAAAATAATTGTTTCAGGCTGCCTGTCTGTTGCCAGAGATGTGATGTTTCTGTCCTGATCTCCTACACAGGCCACCAAACCTGCACAGAGCAGCATCGTACCCTTTGGCATGTGCCTCTTACCTGTGAAGCTGGAACTTCATTCTCAGGACAGCCAGGACTGAATATCAGCAGTCTTCAAGACAGAAAAGGAGGCTGTTCTCCATGGACAAGAACTTACTCCAATGCACTCATGGTCTAGGGGCTGATTCTCACTTACTCCAGCAGTTCCAGGAACAGATAACAGTGTAAATGAGAATCAGATCTTGGCATATCTGTTTCTGGTCTCTCCTGTCAGTTTGAAGAGGACATGCAGTTAAGTTTACAAATTAATAGAGGAAATGGCTCTATAATTTCACTATTGATTTTGTTGGGCAATGGCAACCATATGGTGTACTGAGGATACAGCACATTAGATACAGCACATGTCCATCTGAAAATGCAAGAAGTTCCTGTAACACTGTTTTTGCTACCAGTGGACGTTAAACAGGTAAGTAATTGCAGAGGGGAAGGTGCCTCAAACTACCACTATCCTACTATTACAGTTTGACCCCTACATGTGAAAAGCACGGGGAGTTTTAAAGCCAGAAAAAGGAAAGGAAACAGCTAAAATCTCTACACAAAATCTTTGATTCAGCCACAATACTTCTTATACCATAAACTGTAAAGCTGCCTTGTTTTCAAAGCTGATGGATTTTTTTTTCTTTTTATCAAAAAAAGGTAGACCTTATAAATCCAAGTGGATTTACTCACCCCATGATGGATACTTACAGGGAATCCATGACATGCAAAGATGAGTGTGGGAGTGACTGAAAGATGAGATAAAGACTGCAAGGAATCCACAGAAAACCCACAATAAAAATTCACAAGGTCCCAGCCTCTCTGCACTGACTCTTGACAGCTCACCCTGGGAGGCCACAGCAGCTTTACTACTTTTGGTTTAAAAACAAACATTTAAGTAAATTTGAAAAAGGATGAGATCTACATATATTAAACTTGAGGTTAGCCAGCACATATTAACACAGTATGATTTTGCAGTATACTAAATAAGAGTATAATAGAGAATTCAACTCCCAATCATTAATCACAGAATTTAATTACTTTTCTAGGTTTTAAGCCTATTTTGAGGGGAGGATTCAAACTATCCCAGTACAGGAAAGCTCCCAGAAGTGGTGGGAATAGGGCTTCTTTTTCTGCTTTTATTTTTGCTAGAAGTGCTCCTGTTCACACCAATACTGTTCCAACCCCAGTGTTTCTGTGCACAGTTGTTTTTCACAGTCTATACTTTATCCACAGCAATGAAGTGATGAGATACACTTTTTATTTAAGCATTATACCAGAAACAGCTCAATCCTAGTCCATAAAATGTCTTGTAGCGTAAGACTACATCCTTCTGACATTCCCAGACAAATTTGTCTAAGTAACACCTAACTGCACTCTGGAACACTTTCTGATCACTGTCCCTGCAGAAGAGGGACTTGCTATGCAGTTTAGTTCCCACACGAGAGACCTTTTAATTAAGAAGCATTCAGTGTTTTTTGTCGTCAACTGTGCTAGTGCCAGATGTGATATGGCCTGGGCTCCAAAACTACACTAACTGGAAAGCAACATTCTGAGTCACGGAGCCTTGTGAAAATCCCACAGACCTCAGAGGAATGGAAAGTCCACTCTGTCACAAGCCTCCTTTGAAGGAGTTTCCTCCATTCCCTTCAATGGCAGCACTGCTGCTTGTCTATAAGCAGGGTTCAGCTTAGGAAGTCACCACTAAGCATTTTCTACCCAAAAAGGTTATGGAAGCTACTAAAGGATATGGAGACCTGCTGTTGACCGTGTCCTTCTCCACAGTTCACAGAGACATCAAAAACCAGTAAAGCAGAAACTACTTTTTGTCCCTTCTCCTTTTGGACTGAATTTATGTTATATCGCCTTAAGGATCCAAAACAATTCAATGAAACAGAGGCCACATTAAAGTGACCTGGTTTAGATTTTTAAGAAGACTACAAATGTCTCATGCTTAGACCTTTATTCAAATCATCTCTCCAGTAGCTCTTGACTCCCAAAAGATCCAAAACCTAACAGCAGTCACCATAGAACAGTATTTTAGAACAAACAAAAAAATCCTTCCGGATGTAAAAGCAGAGGGTCCAGGTTCACAAAGACTTGAGACATATTAAACTTTTCTGCTGCTGAAGATGCTCATGATTTCCTCTTCCTGCCTGCCTTGGGCTGGGCATTCCTGCTGCTGCCTGAAAGCGGATGCTGTCCTACTCCGACTCCAGGGAAAGCCAGTATACAGACAGGACAATTTCCCCTACCTGTCTTCCAGTCACTGATAATTTTCAATTACTGTTCTAGGGATTTTCTAACAAAGATGTTACTTCTATGTATTTAATAGCTATAATAGATTTCTTTCCCATGAAGTTCCAGTCCTCCCTTGAATACATGTAAACTTATAACACCTACAATGCATTTTGGTAAGAAGTTCCACAAATCTGCTTCTATTGTATGAAATGTTTCCTTTCCTTGGTTTGAACCCATGTCCTCCTACCTTAATTTGTAGCCCTTTATTTGTTATCCTACCCAGTTCCTTCTAGGCAGGAGATCAAGATTACAAATGAGAAAGCAAGAATAAAAATGCGGGACAATTGCATTACTCCATCATGGTTTAGAAGACCAAGACAACATATTTTTAATACATAAGAGATTATAATGCAAAGAATTGCCTGGATGCACCAAAGGCAGCTGCAAAGCAGATACGTATTATATAAAGGTGGAAAATTTGATATACTATTCAGCTTTCCTATTTTCATGGTTTACACTCCCTTTATTCAACTTCCAAGGCCAAAGAGGAGGAATTATGCATCAAGATAACACTAAAATATGCTGGTAATTTATTATCTACTAGTCACACATCAGAATCTACCCAGTGGTCTCTGAGACGGAATCTTGTCTTCCTTTGGAAATCTAAATATAAGCACACTTCCCAAAGACACCTAATTTTCCATCCTACAGAAATACCTGCCTTCATCCTGTTAACAAAATGACACCAACTGCAAAATTCCTCTGCAAATCCACCATTCTGGAAATTCCCAAGATGAACCTGCCTCATTCCACTCAAGCTTACTAGGTTTCCCTTTTGACTTGTAACACATCCTAAATAAGAGGCACTAAATACATCATCCTTCCCCTGTGAATAGGGAATGCTCGAGGAAATCACAGTTAGCAGATGCTTCAGTGTCCGTATGTTAATTAGGCACACCATGAGCCACAGCAAAGCCAGACTGATTGCAATGGAGAAAGAAATAAAGTTTCTTCGCTTCAATTATAACTGTACTCTTCCTTGTAGTTATGTCTGTTTTTCCCTTTGCATACGCGAGGAAAAAAAGCTCACATGAAGGAGAGCACAGGACAGAGACTGGACAGAAATCCAGCCAATTAAACTTGTCTGCAGAACTGCTTTGCAAGGCCTGAAAGTAAAGAACAATGCATGCATTTGCTATGATGTAATTTTGGTTTGGCAGCAGATTAAAAAAACCCCAAAAATCTAAATGCAAAATAAGAGGATGTGAAGAACAGAATTCTATGTTTAGGTAAATGGTTTTGGTTAAAATTGTATAAGAAGATTTTTAAGGACTTGAAAATGTTCTGACAATTTCTGCGTTATTTGTGGAAATTGGTTGGATTCCAAGATAACATGGAAAAGATAAGTGTATGAATAGTTGACTCAGTTCTACACCTCTGTGAAGACAAGAATCCAAGCATCCCAGCTTGTACTGGTGGGAAGTCCCCTCAGTTATGTTTGATGAAGATCAGATTTTAAAAAACATTAAAAAGGTTGGCCCAAAATTAGTTAAAAAATTTGTTTCTCTGCCATTTTTCTGTCCTTCCCATGGGCTATATAAGCACAGAAATACAGTTCATCTGTAACTCCCAGTCAATTATCTTTGTAGATTTCAAAAAAGCTGTAAGACCCCAAAGGAATTAATTGTTTTATTACTACTACCCATATAAATTCCTCTCCTCCTCTAATTCACTGCAGGAGAGCTCTTTTTACGCAGCATCTGCAGGCTATTAGTTTTGCAACTGCAATCAGTAATTGCAAAAACATGTAATTTAGGTAGGGCATGTGAATAAGGTCCAGTAAAACCCAAAAGGTTATAATCCACATTCTTTACTTCTCTGACAAAAATTTAACCCAAAGTTTCTATATTTGCTTGCAAGACTTCAAGTCTTCTATGTATGACAAATTTTGTATTTCCAGAATTACTGCTCAGAAGGACAGTGTCCCAAAGAGCACACACAATACAGACTGGAGTGGGGTATAGTATTAGGAACAAACACCTTTTTTCCACCGTTCTGCTTTTGCAGCCCTGCCACATAAGCAGAGCGCCAACCAATACACAAAACCAATGTAGTTTCATGGTCACACTCTTTGGATCCTGTGGGGATTTCAAGAGCAAGCTTGAATATGTTGATGGAGCAAGAGTGGCCTTGGGAGAAGGACACTATTATGCTTGATGGAACAAAACTGTGAGATGAGGAGGCAAGAATTCAGTACACACAACAAAGTGCACAGAGCATTGTGACATTGCTTAGACAAGCGTTTTAAATATGTAGCTGCTAGCTCTTAGAATGAGAAAGTTATTGCTTATTGTGAAACTTGCCTTGCCTGCTGATAGTAGTGGGAAAGTACCAAAACGCTATGTTAACAGTAAGTAGGCGCATGATCAACTAGTTGATTGGTTTATAGGTATATGCTAACAATTGCGATTGGACATAAGTTTTAGAGTTACTATATGATTTGTATTGAGAAGAGTACAAAAGGAGCTGGGCTGAGAATAAAGTTGTCTCACTCTGCATCCCAGAATGAGTCTGTGCAATCACAAGATGCATCAAGTGGTGCTCACTGTGTGAGGCTCGAAGGCTGGCTGCTGATCCAGTTGCATTGCCCAGATGAACTCCAGGAATTCACTACTGAAAGGAAGTGGATTTTGTGCACGCACATCAATACCTCTGGCTGCTGATCCAGTTGCATTGCCCAGATTAACTCCAGGAATTCACTACTGAAAGGAAGTGGATTTTGTGCACGCACATCAATACCTCTTGAAAGGAGAGCGATAAGCAGCTGGGAACTATGGGGTCATATTTGACAAAGGAACAAAAAGATGTCCTTAGGAGTTTTTTATAAGGTCCTGAAACAACATAGCAAGAAAGTAGACGAGGAAGACTTACAAAAGACTCTTGCCTGGGCATGTAGGAATGACCTGTCTATAGATATTAAAAAATGTTTATGACCCAGAGAAGTGGGATCAAACTGGGGTCTGACTATGGGACAGTGCTACTCGCAGTGATAAAGCAGCTGCAAATTTATTGCTATGTTGGTGAGTCATATCTGAGACTTAAAATTACAGAGAGTAGAAAATGACTCCTACAGTCCCATCAGGTTCTCTATTGACTCGTTCGTTGTCACTGAACCCTGTAGTGAAGCAAAAAACATATTGTGCTCCTAATACCTTTGCAGTATTCATACCTGATCTCAATGAGGATCCAGATGATTCTTTTTATCTAGGTCTTGTTGATCCAGGAAACAACTGGATTTATATCCCCCAGACCCGCATGATAAGTGGGCAGTCATATAGAAAGGTGTTAGACAAGCAGGAGACATAAGAATACTAAAAGCTTTTCTGCTTATCTATTTGCCAGATCAGGACCCACATTGGTAAGCTTGGTCATGCAACCTTATCAAAGACATAAGGCGCACAGTAACAGACCACAGACCTACTATTCATCTCATACAATCCCTTTCTGATACTTCAGTATTTACTCCCCAACCCTCTAAATTGGCTGCGTTTGCCCCTGCACTCTCAGATGAGGATGACTTCAACCCCTTTTATCTGGGTCCAATAGACCCCAAGAATGAGCCTGATTTATTTCCACCATGTCCTTCAGATGGGCACAAGTCAGGGAGATCTTGAACTGTTATAAGCTTTTCCTGTAGAAAATGGGATGCTAGTCCTTGCTGGGAACCTATTAGCTATGAAGCGATAAAGGAGATTAAAAAAGCTGTAAAAGAGAAGGTACTAACTGCACCGCCACAAAGCCCCAGGCCACCTGGCCGAGATGGGGCTGACATCCATATAGCAGCCCTGGATAAACTGCAACACCCACAGAATAGTCCTTTTTGACAGAAGGGCGGCAACAACTAACAGCTATTGTACTGTAGACATTTAGAAATGTCCCTGATGTTGGGACTAATGTACAGTTAAGGGCCTCTTAGGAAACAGACTTAGTGCACTGTTAATTGGATGACCAACAGTCACAAAGCAAGGATTGATGGTTTTAGATGGCACAGAGCCCCATGTTATTTATTTACCAATTGACACTAAACAACTAACATCTTTGATTCACCAATCTTTTGTTTTTCAGTGTGCCTTGGCAGACTATACTGGTCAGATAAGCATTCACTTTCCAGGTCACAAAGTCCTACAATCCTTGAATTCTCTCTCTCCATGACTTGCTTCTCATTTAAGCATTACTCGAATACCTGATGCTCTCACAGTATTTACTGATGGCTTCGTTAAAATGGAGCACTCCATTATACATTTCTTCAACAATGGGGAATTCAACAAATGATCGATATTCCAATTTTGCAACAGGTCAAGCCATTACTGAGCGAGCTCATAGTACTCTCAGGAATATGTTGCAGAAAAAAAAAGGTGGAGTCTAGGGTTATCCCCACAGGAATGCACAGCAAAAGCCTGCTATGTACTGAATTTTTGAAATCGCTGGTCGGAGGAAGAACCTCCTATATATTGACACTTCAATTCACAGAAGCAACAAAGCCCAAGATAAGGCCCAAGCTATTGTTAAAAATCTGCAGACGAATCAATGGGAAGGACCTTTTCTTTCAATAATTTGGGGTAGAGGATATGCTTGTGTTTCTAAAGGTTCCAGTGGGTCGGGCCTTCACTGTGACAATCACCACCATCATCAGCGATGTCATGATGGTCACATTGCTATGGATTTCACCTCAACCAAAAACTAATATATGGATAACTTTAATCAATCAAACAGGACAGTACACACTGTGCCTATCACTATCCAGTCCATGGAATCCTTTTACTACCTGCTTGGTAGGACAACCTGTCGACAACTGGCCTGTTCCCTCTAACAGATGTTAATTTGTAAACAACACCCCTACTGATATAGTTGATCAGTTCAATAATTGGGTTGGATGGCTTCCAAAAAAGAATATTAAACCACAAGAAATACATTTATTAGGATCTGTGAAAATGGATTAGTGTGTGATTTTCAATCACATAGATCTGTGGGCCCCATTTAAGGGATCATGACCAGAGGATACAGATCCCAAACCTCATAAAATTCAGTGGCTAAATGCTACATTATATACATAAATGCCACTATGTCATGCAAATATACTGCCGCAAATCTAGCATTATCTAGTAGATACCTGTGCAATTTGCCTCCTGGATTTTTTTTTTTAATTTGTGGAGATCATGTTTGGCCAAGTTTCCCCTCTCGTGTGTGTGGGAGACCATGTAGTATTGGAAGACTAACACTATTGATGCCCAACACCTTCATGATTGAAAGTCACAGAAAACATCACAAATGTTTTACAGATGTCTACCACTCTGATTGTGATAATATAAAGGTTTGGAACACTGGTGAAATTGTAGTGGTATTTTTATTTGCACCACAATGGTTGTGGGTAAATCTTTGGGGATGCTAAATAAGCTTAGTTGCTGGCTAGCAAAAGACTAATGCTACTTCCCTAGCATTGAGTGGGTTATTGTTAGATGCTTATTCTGTTAGACATGCTATACTTCAAAATAGAGCTGCCATAGATTTTTTACTATTAGTACAAGGTCACAGATGCCAAGATTTTGATGGACTTTGTTGCATGAGTTCATCTCTAGTACCAAGAGATAGACTAGATTGTAAGTCCTGATTTCTCTCTAGATCAGATTCCCAATGAAACAGAAACTGGATGGATGAAAAAAGATTAATGTCAGGCTTTCTCCAAATGCTTGATCAACACAACGCTGCGGTGCAAAATCCATTTGCTAATAGTGATGTGTTCTGCTTTCTCTCTCAACTGAATTCAAAAGACAGTGAAGTACTAGAACACTTTGATCTCATTTCATGGTGCTATCTCCATCCTTAGAGATCCACAGCCAACCTCACGCAGTGCTGACAACCTGCCTTCACACAGAAGGTTAGATCATAGGGTTCTTCTAACCAGCATTTCTAAGATCCATAAGGACTTTGTCTCAAATTTGGAAACTTCTGTCAAGGTTACACTTCTACTTTCGCTACCTTACTAACTTGCAGACCACTCATGAAAAAACTGTATGAGAAAGATGTTGACAGCAATTGGGACTACACAGGAATAGGAATAGGATGTTTAAGAATGGCTACAAAAGTCCATCAAAGTCTGTGACTGAACTTTCTTCTGACAAAACTCTTTCAAAGCGGAAGAAAGCATCCTTTTTTACAGAGGAAAATTGCCCACACATACAGGTAGTCAAAAACATAAATGAACTCTAAAATTCTAACCAGAAACAACTGTTGAGTCCAGACTTTAACCTTTTTTAAATCAAAGCAATTAATTTGATCGGTGTGTTCAAACCTACTACGCACGAAACAAGAACCAGCCCTGGCTTGAAATCATTGTCTTTTTGCTTTTGGCAGCAACAGAAATAGTTTACTTAAATCTCCTACTCAATTTCCACACTATGCAAGATAGCTGCAAGGCAAGAAGTAGACCGTCTGCAGTTGTCAGTGCAGCAGACTCATCTTGGACAGCTCAGCCAAGGACCCAGAATTTAAACACAGATGCAGGATTCATTTGAACACAGATGCAGGTTTCAGTCTGAAGGACAACTTTTATAAAACGGATCAAAAGATGTTGCTGTGAAAAGCACAATTGTACTTACTACTGGTGTACAGGTGAATATACATTTGAAATTTTGGATAAACACTACCAGACTGCAAAACTCTGTTTTACAGAAGCTGCGAATTATTCCAAGAAATACGCACCGGGTTTGTGATACTATACATAAGGACCAAACTGTTCACTAGTCTGAGTACTGAATGCAAGCAGATGTGTTCTTAAGCTCAACATCTAGCATGGGATTTATCTTAAAACATATTTTAGTGTCTGCAAAAAAGAATACATATGTCCTTTGCAGCCAGGATATCAGATATTGGATTTAAATCTGGTTTGAGGAAATAAAATGACACTTGGCCAATAGCAACTTACATTTCACAGTTACTGTGACTTTTTGCCTTTTCTGATCTATCTGTTGATCTGTGCTTGTTGCTAACTTGCTGGCAATATGTTCACTGGGGAGGGCAAAACATACAGAGGAGGAAATAAAAAAAATGAAAGCAATAACGAGGTTTTTTTTTTACAATGAGTGGTAAAAACCAGGAAGAGTTTTCAAGGCTAATGATAGGAGAGAATAAAGTAATAGTCTGAATTAAATTCTAGAGCAAAATCAGTGAAAGCCGAGGGTTTTCTTTTCTGTTCTCCCTGCTGGGACAGCTACAGCTTACTGCTGTTTGCCCTTGACTGGCAGCAGCAGTCTGATTCTAATCTGCAGCCACAGAGATGCGGCTTTCAAGAGTGCAGTAGTATGAACAGGAATTGAGCAATAAATCTTTCTAATTGTGGAAGTTGTATCAGCCACACAGACATATAAGGAGGATGAAAAGTCTCTGTTAGAAACACATGCTATCTTCCAACTTTCTGGGAAAAGCAACTGACCACCAGTTAAGTTTCTGAGGAGACTCTCCTCCTGCCTCACATCCTTCAGCCTTATATACTCAAGGTGCATTAAGGTATCTCAGCTTCTCTAAGGGTATTTCCTCTTCACTGAAATGGAGACACAACCTCCCAGTAATGGCAAGAAATGATGCTTTAGGTCACAGGCAGAAAGATGTTTTACAAATAAAGCAATACTTTCAGCAAAATGCCTTTGACCAGATTATAAAAATTTAGGTAAAGTGACCTAAGGAACCTATACCCTACTCTACAGATTTATCATTTTCCCTCCTCCGAGTTCACTACAGAAAATATTTTCCCCCCTACTTCCACATTCTGCTGAAGCTGAATAAAAGTATGCCTTTATACAAATATAAATTTCCCACAATGCAAATGCCACTGTGAAAATCACGAAACAAAGCAACATAAGAGTTACAGAAAGAAATACTACCAGATAACAGGGAAACAAATGCTCTTCTCAGACAGCAGTGGGACTGCATTTTTGCCTGAATCTCTTAGATTTACCCAGAGAACTGCAATGACTTCAGCTCAGACTTGGGTGGGTCTCTGTATGTCTTGGCAGCAGGGACAGGCAAAGTTCCTAGGCCACAGACAGCTGGATGGTGGTCTGGCACACTCAGGCCAGGAACAATGCTCCAAACGCAAGCTGCCTTTTGTATTTCCCAAAATCGATTCAGAGTCAATGCGGTTTTAATATCAAGATGAAGTGGGCTAAATCCAAATTTGATGGCAGTGTTTTAAGCTGTACAACATGTATTGCATTACAGATCCTTGCTGGAAAGATGTTTCTCATTCTGCAGATCCTAGGACATCTGTATAGCTAAGGATTCAGGAACTATTCATAGTTGCTTCTAATTAAAGAGATATTCAATACTGAATGTTAAAGGTTGTCACTTCTGTTATTAGTAATCTCAATTAAAAAAAAAATACTATGAAGATGAAGCTTCCTTTCATTTCTGTGCCTGTGGGTTTGCATAACTCGTAATTACCCCAGCCTCATGACTTCCTTTTCTTCACATTTGTAGCTAAGTTTTAGTAATAAATTTCAATTCTGAGTCCATTTTTTTGCCAAGCTCTTTTTGAATTTGCCAAGGAAGATGTAAATAAGTTCTAGAAACAGACATCCTCTTATAAAGGGAAAAATGTTTATAATATCTAATGTTTTTTACCCCAAAAAGAAACCTCATATAAAACCAAGAAAACAACATGGTGGATGAGAAGCTTAACATGAGCCAGCATGTGCACTTGCAGCTCAGAAGACCAACCATAACCCATTCTACAACAAAAGTTTGGCCAGCAGGTCAAGGGAGGTGATTCTGCACCTCTACTGTACCCTCATGAGACCTCATCTGGAGTATTGTGTTCAGTTCTGGAGTGCTCAGCATGGGAAGGACATGGATCTGTTAGTGAGTCCAAAGGAGGGCCAACAGGAAGGATGTTGAAGCTCTGGAGCGAGTCCAGAGAAAAGTGATGAAGCTGGTGAGGCGGTTGGAGAACAAGTCTTACAAGTTGAGAGAGTTGGGGTTGTTTAGCCTGGAGAAGAGGAGGCTGAGGGGAGACCTCATTGCTCTCTACAACTACCTGAAAGGAGGTCGTAGAGAACAGGGAGCTGGCCTGTTTTCCCAGGTGACAGGATGAGAGGGAACAGCCTCAAGCTCTGCCAGGTTAGATTCAGGCTTGACATCAGGAAGAAGTATTTCAAAGAAAGGGTCACTGGGCACTGGAACAGGCTGCCCAGGGAGGTGGTTGAGTCACCTTCCCTGGAGGTGTTTAAGGGACAGGTGGATGAGGTGTTGAGGGGCATGGCTTAGTGTTTGATAGGAATGGTTGGACTCAATGATCCAGTGGGTCTTTTCCAACCTAGTGATTCTGTGATTCTAACACAGTAAAACAGCTCAAGGATGGATCTGACAAAAGCATGCACAATCAAGGAAACTCACACCAGGAAATAACATTTCTAGGGCTCGTAAACTGCTTAACTGGCTCACTAGTCTTTACCCTAATAGAGTCCAGGAAGCTGCTCACGTACCTAGGGAAGGGAATCATCTCAATCATCTAAACCAAACAGTGCTGTGGAAACTCCTACAAGCCATCATAATTCACAGCACTGTGATGGAGGCAAAGCACTATGCACTTTTCATGACCAAAATGTCAGCTTCCATAGAAAAAGCTTTCTCTTGTGACAACAGCAGTTTACTTGGATCCTGGTCTCAAGTCTGACTAATAAAAGATGAACAGGATACACTGGTGCAGGAACATCACGCTCTGTGTCCATCTCATAACTGTGCATGTGAGTAACTGCCTGTCTACCACAGAAACTGAATCAAGCACCAGATTAAAATAAAGACAGTGAAAGGTCAGCTTCAAGAAGATACAAATGTAGACAGATGCTTGCTTGCAAGCTACTCAAAAGACACATGAAGCTATAGCTTGCAGGTTGGGCCTGTGTCTCTTCCTGCAGGGCAATATGTTTTCTTTGATAAGTACTTGCCAATCTCTCAATCACATTTAAAACACAATAGCTTGAGCAAACAGAAGCCTTGCCACTTAAGGTAAGATTAATTTCTTCCAGCTTGAGCTGTCTGACTGAGTTGTCTAGGCTCCCTTTAAAATCTACAGATGCACTTGTGGAAGGAAGTTCAGTCTATACAATACCAGGTGTTTGGGATAGGTGGGAAAAGCCAAGAGCAGCTTTTCTGCCTCCATTAAGTGGAGATGGAGACTTGTGCGGTGCTTCAGAATTTGTGGTGCCTGCTAGTTCATAAAGCAGCAACAGCAGTCCATGACATGATTTAAGAAAAAACCCAGATGCAAAGAAGCTAAGGAAGAAAACCAGAAGTATTAGAAGAACACTGCAAATCAAGCAAACCACATTTGGGGAGTGTAGCGAGGGCAGAGTAAAGTTTTGTCATCTTCTGTTCAGCATTGGTGGGACTCTTACTGGAATACCATGTAAAGTTTTGGGTCCCTTTCTCTTCTTCCAGGCAAAGATGGGTTTGGGGGAACTGGAGAGGGGTCAGCAGAAGCTATCAAGATGGTCAAGGTCTGAGGCACTTAGTCTCTGAGGAGAGACGAAGGGAGCTAGGCTGGTTTAGGCTGCTGTTGAAGGGAGTTACAGAGACAACAGAGCGAAACTCCATAGTGACTTTATGACATGTCAAGGTGCTGCAGCTACATGCAGTGGTTTGTGACACTCAGATTCTTTACCTGCCAAGAGGTGCAGCCCTGCAATGGTTCATCACAGAGGTGGAGGGCGTCTCTGCTCTTGGAAGGGCCCAAGACTTTGCTAGGGCAAGCCACAGCTGATCAGATCAGTGTTGGCAATAGTTCTGCTGGACTGGAGACCTGCAGAGGTCCTTGAAGAAAATACTCCTAGGATTCTGGAGTATTCACAGTTTGAGCACAATTGTTAGAAAGTGAAAATCAAAATGGCAATACTACACAGGACTGCTAGGGGATTTTTCAAAACCCTTTTCATTAAGGATTATTTAGAAACTTGGTATACAGGCAGATGGTGTGAGCAATACCAAGCAGAAATTAGTGGGTGCAGTTCTCTGTCTTTATCTGCAGGCATCTCATTTGACATTTATTGTGCTACAATAAATACAACTACAAATAAATGAAATGCTTTTGCTGTCAATTTTTCTGATTATGTAGTTTTTGCTTGTGAAATAAGAAGTTTCAATCTAATTTTAACATCTTCTGCCAATATACTGCAAAGTATGATGTAACTATATCAGAGAACCATGGAAGCCGTTTTCATAAATGTGGGTTTTAAAAATTAAATGCCCTATTGACAACATTTCACCAAGCCATCTGTGTTTCCAGCTTTTCTAACTATTTCAAAATACAGGGGACCTTTACATAAAAGAAAGGCTCTACTGGAATTCTGCTTAAAGAATAAGACTGTGAAGAACAATGTATAAAGATTTTTAGACAACTAGGTACATCAATGCGCTCTTAGACACTGAGGCTACAAACACTACGGCAAAATAACTGATCTTGCTATGTGGATACCACCAGTAGCATGGGTACATCTGAACCATACTCCCTCCCATCTTTTTCTTACTACTGTAGTGGTTTTAATTCTACACAAAAATATTTAATATCTTGGACTCACTACAATTTCTGCAATATATCAGAGAGGTACTGTGCACCCTGAAGGCATCAACTCCTAATCCTCTCCTTCAACACAGCAGGAGGGCCACTCAGCTTGTCATTAACCAATTTAATGTGCAGTGTCTACTCTTTCTATTACAGAGCTGATCAATGAAAATATCTAACAAGGCCCTTAACACAACACATACAGAAGATGGAGAGCCTGAGGCTACTTTATCCTGGTGTATGTGCTGCCTTTAATTTCCAATTTCCCTTCTCCTCCAAGCCTCTCCTGGATTCGCAGAGCTACCCCAGACCTGCACAAAGGCAACATGAACTCCAGGGAGTCACTGCACTGCAGAATATTTCCCTCTGATCACACAGAAATCTGTCTATAAAAACAACAAAAGTGCACACAGTCCTGTAACAACTGCACATACTGGGAGGGGAAAACAGGTAAGGAGTACAGTAACATAGCTTTTCAAGCAGAAAAAGCACTGTGAGCAGATAAAGGTGATTTGTAACAGAATCAGACAGAGTGACACCGCCAAAGTACAGGTCCTGGGTTTATTTTCCATCTCTCAATCCTGACCAGTCTTGTTCTTAGGTGTCTATTTCCTATGAGAATCAAGTCACTAGAAGTGACTTCTATAAGCAAATAACTAATTTTTAAATCAACTATTGAGATTTGGAGAGACTTTGTAAGTCATAAGGGCTGTCAGTTTTTATCCACGTGAAGAGGTCCTAATCAGTAGGAGGATAACGGATGGTGATGGTTATAACCGCCACAAGAGCAAAAGGGGATAGAAGTGCTGTAGGGAATTAACTGCTAGTTATTTGAGAACATATGGGATATCAGGCTGTTGTCCTTGACAAGGTCTGCAGTTGTACTCTCTTGTCTACAAACACATGTGCAAGACAATGAGACTGAGGTACACACACACTTTTCACATGCCTTTGTTACATCCTTTTGACAAGTCACACTCTGTGGGTAAAATCCTCACCCTGGACTGCCATACCAAACTGACACTAAACAACTCTGCACAGAAACTGAAATATCCTGTCGCGACATTGCAACTGTTTACCTAGATAGACATTCCTATTTTATCATTTGTAGTATCACCTCTGTGTTTAGCCTGAATCTAGAGTTCCTTTTGTAAATGTAGTTCTTTACACTTTCTCTTATTCTCCTAGAGCCAGAATTAGCTGCATTTGTTGAATTTTTACACCAAGAAAATTGCTCTATCAGTCCTTTTCCTTGGAATGACAGCATGCCTATGTTGCATTCCATTTTCATACACAGTTCTTTATGTTGGTGCTCTGGAAACTGAGCTTGACAAGTTTTGTAACTTCTTGCCTACATAGTATGTAGCACCTTTGTAGTCTGCTGGAGAGGTATGGCTTACAGTTGGTAAGCAAGTACCAAACAGATGGCTTAGCAAACGCAAAGAGAAACCCACAGTGTATTTTCCCAATGTCAAAGATACACCCTTCTGGTCCCAGACTACCCAAGAGTGTGAAACCATCCCTTTTTGGCCTTGTATTTCAGCAGGCATCTGCCCAGGAATTATCTGCCGAGTTCCTGGTTCTGATGAAAACTTCCTGGTCTGAGTGCTCAGAACCATTCATAAAAACTAGATTAAATGTGATTTCCTCAAAAGGAGATTTAACAAGGTCCTTCCAGATACTAACAAATGACTCAAACCAGGAAACACCAGACTGATCAAGGGAAGGAATGATCAATGATGAACAGCCTGGGAATATCCACTTGTGGAGTCTCAGAGGAGAGTATTGTTTAATACACAGGAGGCTGGCCGAACTTTGATGAAGAGAAGACAACCTGTGTAGCTTCCTTGCACAGAGTGAGCTCCCATTCCAAGCACAGCTTAGACTGTTTTCCTCATACCGGATACCACTTCTCTGAGACAGCTGAGTTCAAACCTTACTTTGGATAGTCATAAAACCAAGGAACAACAATAATCACTTATGCAAAACAATGTTTACTTTGCAAACCAGACTCCAAGAGGCCCATGAAATTTAACAGACAGGTCATTTCCTAGGACTCTCATGGTGCACATGCTGTTTGAGTTGTTCACATGACCCTCACTGCATAGCTTTGCCTTCGCTTGATGAGAACTAGTTTCTACTGCTAGAATTATTCACAGACACATTTTAATGTTTGTGATCCAAACAAAGAGGATTTCCTGAACAGTGGTTTCCAGAATGAAAGACCTATCAAGACAGCCCAAGATACTCCAAATTCTTAATCACCCACCCAAAGCTGGACCATTTCCATTAACTATGCTGGCAAAACTGGATTTTATCAAACTACACAGTGAGGAGCAAGCCAGACCAGGCATGAAGCAAAATAATCTAATTCTCAGACACATCTTTCCACTTTAACTATCAGAAAAAGAAGCCTGCTCTAGTGGAAGTTGGTATGGAAGCATATTCTGTCAGTTTTCTTTGCTGATCAGCATGGTGTGATTCCCTTCTTAATGGAAGAAAATAAACATTCAACATAGTGAAGAGAAGACTGCATTCTGGGGAAAAGGTCCTACTGTCTTTCAGGATTCATAGAGAGGAGACTTATGTGCAAAAATGTCTCCTAGCATTTCTTAGTCCTTTATGAGAATGCCTGTCCATTAGGCACCCCATAGAGGGGCCAAGAGCAATCATGAGTCCCAGAAGTAGTTTTATGTTCTACTCTGAAACAGTTTTAAAGGCAACCACGAGTTTCAAAGTAAGTTTAAAGATAAAAATGTTCAGTTAATTTTATCATACTTAACCTAGGAATGCAAGTGATTTAAAAATAAAGCCTGGAAGCCAAAACTGTTCTGTTTGGTCCAGTGGGAGATGATGATAATCTGTACACACCCATGATAGCACCTGGACTCTTGCTTCATAAAACAAGCTTTGTGTGCTGTTCAAATAAAAATCTGGCAAAAGGATTAATTAAAACTGTAAAAAAATAATTTCTTCTGACCCAAATAAACTCTGAAAATGTGCCTAAGATTCTAAATAATGCTCTCAAATGTAATACTAGAATGATTAACATTTGCTGAAAGGTAAGATTTATATTGTGGACACAAACATAACCTAATGAAACAAAGAACACCTAAATTCTGCGCGTTTTAGTGTTATAAAGACTCTGTCCAGGGCTGCCAGATAAAAAAATTGAAAGTGAACAGAAATAAAGTCAGTCATCTGCAGTTGTGAAAGCATGAAGTCCAGCTAAGAAAATAAGTATTGTTATTCTGAAGTGATCTCTGTGTATATTATCATTCAAGGCAAATGCAATACCATGAAGGCAATTTTTTCATCCAGAAGCTCATTCCTACCAAGCACAGCTTTACCGGCTACTGCAGCTGCAGCATGGAAGGTATCATTTACATTCTATACACTCGGGGCTCAGTCAGCATCAATTCCATTTTTAAGTACTGCTACAGACCATAAGCTACAGTCCATCATTCCATTCTGTGAACCGCTCAGAATAATCTAAGCCAAATTTTGTTCAGTTAATACCATGCTGTCACTATTATTATACCCTGCACTATTATTTGGCATTATTAAAGTGTTATTAATGCATTATTAAACTTGGGTTATTTCCTGAAGGAAAGCAAGCTCTTGAGAGTTTGCATTTCCCCAGCCTGCTCTACTTCAAGGCATATTACTTGTTTGTGGATAAGCTTGTGTTCCTGCTCACTTTGTTGTCACCAACTGCCCATTTCCTCTTCTTAATGAGATACTGATGTCACTTCTTTTACTGAGGCAACTCCCACTTTAAAATTACATCTTCCTCCCACACTTCCCAATTACACTTATCTAGTCTATGTTCACAGCTGTCTCATAAGCAGTGGGTCTTTTACAGAGGCTTTCCAAAACCAATAATCTTCCTCAGTTTCTTGTTCATAATTTTTCATGCTGCATGTTTGACAGACATTTTAAATACATGTATACTAATGGTCATGTATGTCTGCAAACAGTTTGGGTTTTGGAGATACTTTCTGCAGTATGCTTTATTTTCACTATAATTATCTATAGTGTATATTGTCCTTCCAAATACTAGCTTAAAAATAAAGTACTCACTAGGTCTGGGACATATAAGGCTGAAAGAAGTTCAGTGATGGAATTAATATGATTCATGAAGTTCCAGCAACCACAGAGAAGACAAATGAACAAGACTATACATGCAAAACTCAAGGGTATCTTTTGCTCCATACCAGACATTCAAGTTAATTTTTATGTCCCTGCATACACATCTGTCGTCAACACCACATTCAATCTCAATTTTATTTGAAGGACAGTGGTGTTGAAACGAATCCAAAGGAGATAAAAATCAGAGTGACTAATACTTTGCTTCTAAAGCATCTTGGAGAGCTAGGAACAGAACAGACATTTCCAAAGGAAACAACCCCCAACTTAATACCACAGGCATTGCCTCCCTCCTCGGAAAGGTGTTTTCAATGCTTGTTCAGACCCTCTTAATCACTGTTTGGCTGAGCCAAACAGCTGCTACCCAGAAGAGGCGATGCTGCAGCTGCTACCTCCTGGCTGCTCCTCTTTGGGTTCCCCTCACTATGAATCCAAGGTGCCTCATGGTTTGGCTCCTTCTCTTCTCCACTCAGCCTGCTTGCCTGGAATCTGCCCCTCTGAAGAACGCAGAGCCCTCTGCTTCTTTACTCTTGAAACTATGTTCTCACACAGGGAAAAAAGCTCTAGAAAATGCAGAGTAACAACAGTGAGAAATAAAGCAATCAGATGCTTTGCTGGAAGATACTATAAGGTGTTGGTAGAAATACTTTTTAAAGAACAGCTGGTCTCTAGCTGCAAACCTAAAAAAATCTTATTTTGAGCTTCCTATTACCTAAACTCAGATCTCTGTTGTTTTCATATGCACATAGTCTGACAAACCCAGGATTAATGTAAGACCATTTGTGCTCTACAGTCCAACACTTTTAGACTTAGTTTTTCATTCTTAATTTCTCTCTGGAGCTTTTTAGACTAAGCCAGAACAGCTCTAAGATGTTACCAAAAAGCAATGTCTTCCCCAATTGAATATTTGTAAGACCAAAGAACCCTTCTCCTCACCACTTCCTTGTACCTTTGACAGCCAAATCTCCCTGCTCCTCACTTGCTAGAAATATTCCACAACAGGAAGGATGACAGAGAAACACCAGAAAGAAAGTTTGCTTTACTCTTTTCATAGGAATACCAGTGCTTTATGAGGCAAGAATTCTTTGACACAGAGAAAATCCATGGTTGAGGCAGAAAACAGGGAATTTGTAACAAACAACGCAACAGGTCAGACAGCATTTTCACTAGTGACAGTCAGATGGAAACAGGAGGGTTTCATAAAAGCCGAATGCAACCATAATTTGACAGAGGCTGGCTCGCTGAGCTTCAGGGCATGCTGAAGCATAGTCATGCACACTGTTTGCTTTCTCAGATTTTCCCAGGAAGACAAAAATTGGCCTCACAGAAAAGACAGACTAAAGGGCAACCTCTGCTTTGAGAAAGACAGGTGGTTTTATCATGGATATTATGTCCTTACCCTCAATTATTCTAAGCATCTATAAACAATACAGCACAAGATCTTAAAATTCTAGGATCCTGGAATAAAGTAATTTTTCTGTCTCAATAGCCAAGGTCAGGTTCCTTAAGGAGGAACTTGCAGCAACTGCAAACCCACAGGACTCAAAATATAAATCAACTACTGCTTCTTTAGGAGCAGCAGGTTTACATGAGTCTAATTATTGTGTTTTATCTGAAAGGAAGACCAAATTATACATCCTAGACTACAGAAACCCACAACCAAAGTCAGGAGCAGTAAACTTCATGTTCAGTAAAAACCACCTATTGTCAAGTGTAACAAAATAGGAGAAAACAGTATGTCAGGACAGAATTTCAAGCTACAAAACATCAGCTGAAGCAGACTGACCCTGCATTTTTGCCTTTTTGTGGTTTTTTACTTTTCCAAAGTAAATTGCAATAGATTTGTTTTCTCCAAAGATTTACTTAATTACCCTTCAAACTAAGCTAGCTATTCAAGTAGTTTTAGAAACAAAGTCAAGATCTGAATACTCAATGGCAAAACAGCTCTAAGAGAACTGCTTAGGTGCCAGGCTTACAGAACAGCTGCAGCAGCAGCCAGGTGTCTATCTCCCTACTGACAGAGCCCATTATGTCAACTTGAATTTTGCAGCTATGCTTGTCTGAGGTTTTAGAACAGATCAAGGGGGCTTGGTATCAAAGAGTAGAAATCAAAGGTGTTGGCAGAGCAACAGACTCAGTTCTGCCTCTCATGCCTGGGAAAAACAGTGGCAAGGTTCAATGCCAACTGGAAACTGAAATGTACTTCAGCACAGCTCAAGCCACTCTGCCCTTTTCACAGAAGCATGGCAACTTGTCCTCGGTACCTGCTGCACAGACCTCAAAGCTCTGAATGTGCTCCCAAAACCCACCCAAATCTGGCCAGCCTTGAAGTAGGCTTCAAAGACATAACTTATGAGCACTGCAGTACTCAGGGACAAGCAGCAGGCCAAGGTATGTACATATCCTACTGAGAATGCACATCATATCACATTCCAAGACGTCAGTTTCTGCAATGCTAAATGTAGGCTGAAAACAACAGCTTCCTAAGAGTTAAGCAGCAAGGCAAAAGTAAAAGTAACAAGTTAACATCTCAAGAAATAAATGTTGATGAGCCCTGCCTACAACCTATGTTGGCTGCTAAGGCCAGACAGAGCTGGGAGACAATCCTGTCTCAGTTCAAGAATTCTTCACTCACTATCAGTTACACACTTGTTTAAAAATGACGTTACAGATCCCATGGCAACAGCAGAAAATTAACTTGCCAAGGGTCCCAGAGTGAAAGTCCAGTTTCCTGTGTGGAGTCAGCTGATCCAACTACATTTATTTCCTCTGTCTCTTCCTTAAAAAAAAAAGAAAAAATAAAAATCAAACTCCAACTGTAAGTGTGCATGCATGCAGGCCTTCCATGGCAAAAGAAAGGAAATATAGTTGAAAAGACCAAAAGAAATATGGTCTTACAGGTACCAAGCATCACCAGAAGATGACACAGCATATATGAGTTTTGCCTCCCTACCTTGCACCTTCGAAGCCCTGGCTAAGTCCTGCTACATGAGTGGGATGGGAAGCACTAGCAAATAATATTTTTTTAGAAAATCCAAGGAACTCAAGGCACAACTCCTGTAGTATAGTGAGAAAACATACAAACAAAAATTTATTACATTTCAGCCCACGCATCCAGAAGAGACGCTGGGATATATGACACTGCACACAGAGCAGAAACCATGTGAAAAGAGGATCACAGAGACATCATATGAAAGGGATCTCTAGAGATCCTTAAGTCCAACTTCCCACTTGGAGCAGGATCATCACTGATACCAGAGCCATCCACTTCCTGGGACTCTCAACTGCATGACTCCTGTTTGTTTGTATACACCTTGTAACAGCTTATTAAGTGCCTGGGAGTGCCTGTATGGCAAACACCCAGAGAAGAGTACAAAATCTGTCATCTCCAGGCCTTGCCTTCCAACTTGGACAAGAGAGCAAGCAGCACGACAGAACTGTCCCATTACACTGAGGAGGAAATGAGTCCCATCCCTCAGCTCCTAATCAACAGTGAAAAGAGAATTGTGATTGAAAGAAAATGAAGTCAGCGGTCCTCCCAGGAAGGTGAAAGGGCACCTCCAAGGCTGGGGTCTGGCTGATGGCATCTCTTGGGCTATGCAGGAGTCCTTTCTTCTGTGCACACAAAAGAATTCAAGGAAGCCATTTAGAAGTGCCTCAGGGCAGAGGTTGTCACAAGAGCAGGCCTCCTCTGTTAAAATAATAAATGAAGTAATGCATAAAACTGCCTTCGATTTGTGGACAGAAATACCAACAGCTCTGCTACCAAATAAACTTCACAGATTGTTTAAAAAAGTCCCCACATCTCTCCTTGCAATAGAGCAAAGCCAAGCAGTAAGGATTCACTGGCACAAGACACACACAGTTTCCAAGAACAGCTCTGCAAGTCCAAATGAGTGCTGACAACTTCCAGGTCATTTATCTGACAATGTAAACAGAACCTATGTACTATTACAAGCTTTCAGATGGACTACAGCAACAGCTGAAAGTAAACTAGACAAGCGCTATTCCATTTTTTGTTCTGAGTTTGCGGAAAAACTTTTTAAATCAATTCTCCACTCCTTTATACTCATCCTCAGGATATGCATGGCCTGGTGCCAGCTATATTTGTGTTGCTAGCTGAAAGAACATCAGAACATGCCAAGTGTTCATAACAAAATTCCAGCCTTGTGACACAATTCAGTAATCTCAAAGACTGGAAAGTAGCCTCATATTTCTACTCAACATAAAAACCTAATCCTAACAAGAGCACCATTATTTTTATTTTGCCTGAACCTTTTCTGAAGACATGCATCTCACAAACCAAGGAAGTTACCACCGACCAGGTCAAACAGGGATGTATTACCTATGTAAATATGGTATCTACAGACTGGTAGAATTAAAACACCACAGAAACTAAAACTACTGATCTGTGTGCAGAACGGGTTGTAGTGTATGAGCTGTTGTACTAGTAACTACTGGTTCCCCACTACCTCAGGTTCCCTTTCAGGACACTCCTATAATGAGGAAACAAAAGCAAGGTCCTAGGGAAACCACCACTGGGCCTAAGCATGCATATAACAATTCTCATCTAATATTACAACTGCAAAACAGCAAGGCATGAGGCTTAACAAGCCAAGACCCCAGATTGAGGCCAGGGAGATATGCATCCTTATGTTTCCTTAGACATGTCTAAGACCTCTGCAAAAGAGAAGGAATAAACTCCCAACCCTCAGTTGATGTTTCAACCACTGTTTGCCTTGATCATTTCCATCACGAGATCCCAAGCAGCTTCTCACTGCTGCAGCTGTCCTGGCTTTGACATCACTCAGCCTTGCAGTATATAAAGTGCAAACACCTGGAATTCCATTTTAAAACAGCTTTTACTGCCACTAATTGCACTGCAGATGCGAGGATGTGCCTGACAAAGCAGTAGCACAAGCCTATGCTGTATTCCAGTACAGACAGCATAAGTGCTCATCTGTTGTGACACAAAACAGGAGAAAAATGGTGCCAGTGCAGTATAGCCACAATATGAAACACATGAAACTGCAAATGCAAGTGTTTTAGGGAAAGATATAAATAACATTACGTTAAGCTAGTAAAAATAATTTGTGTACAGGGTACACGTATTTCTGTACCCAGAATCAGAGAAGGTTTATCCACTTATTAAATAAATTTCCAGTTGACTATTCTGACTATTGGACTGCTAAAATGCCTAAGTCTTTAGCTACAGGGTACATGCAGTTTTGTGCTGTCTTGCCCTGTCACTTCAATACTTTCTGCAAAGCTTTCTTATGTAAATGTGATGGCTGTATTTTGCAAATACCACAACTCAGCCATAGTCTTGTAAAGGATATAGAGAAGAATGAATTATGAAGAAAAAAAATCAGCTTCAAACTTGACTAGGTCACCTTTTGTATTACAATAAAAGGCCCTCAGTGTTAGAAATGGTCTTATGGATACATATAAAATGCCAATATTGAACAACTACTGCACTCACTCTGCGAAATGACACCACGTAGAACGTATCTTCTCTTCTGCGAATAGCTTCAAAAAAATCCTGGTAGCTCCTCGGAGAGGCATAATACACTTGCAGCTCATTTCCTGAGTTCTTGCTGAAATAAAGAAGGGAGGAAGGTAATTATTCTAGACAAGAAAGCTAACTTAATCGAGACACTGACTTTAAAGACCTGCTTTTCAAAAGAACAGCAGCTCTTCATCCACTGAGGAAAGCCTGAGGAACACAGAACACTGGTGAAGACAGTAAAATTACTGGGTATTTTTTGAAAGTTCAAGGTGACTTAAAGGTCTTGCTGCAGGAAACTTTTCCAGGCCTGATTTTATTTGTGCATGTCAGCTGGGAAAAACCTGCTTGATAGCTTAAGAGAAAGAAAAAAGTTTCAGAAGTCAACATAGTGTCTGAAAAATTGTTATGACTTCTGAAAATAGATTCTGGCAAATTTTAGAATGACATATCATTCTGAAATAAGATTCAGTTTTTAATAGCAGGTTTTTTTGACTGCTAAAGATCCAAGCTACTCAAATGGAAAGAAGTGCAAAGTTTAGCAGAAGCAGAGCTTTTCACTTATTGTCGAGCGACAACCCCACCTTCCCTCTCATCAATTATTTTTTTTGCTGGTATCTCTTTGGCCAACAGAAAGATTTGTTCCTGGCTTTCAATTGAGACAGTTGAGAAAAAATAAGATATTCACATAATTCTGGCTTCTTTTTCACAATTCTCATCTTATACACACCAGACATGAGGAAAAGAGACTGTCTAAAATATTCTAAGCAAAAACACTGGCAAGTTGCATAATCATGGTATTTATGCACTGCTTGTCTTGGAAAGGTGAGAAATTCCCAGCATGTATTGTTATCACATATAATTCCCCAGCCCCATTAAAAAAATAGCATGTTTAATCAAATTGGAAAGCTGTACTTAGACAAGCCATTAGCCGGACTCTCAATCAGTCATTTTAATTCTTTCCCACTTTAACAGCATACTGTCTGTTAGCAGTATTTGTGGCAAAACCAGACCAAGCTATTCCTCCCAACCTGTCCTCTCCTGACCCAGATTTTAAACTGTGGTGGCTCACTTGGATTTGTACCTTTTTTGGGTGTATATAGTTTAGAACCAAAATAGTCTATCAAGTGATTTTCTGGAGCAGCAGTAATAGTAGACTCATCTCCTCTCCTACTCCTGATACAAGCCCTGTTGCAGTCAAAGGAATGCAGCTGCCAAGCCAGCTGCCCTTTAACAGGATTGAGGGTGTAAGTCCTGGGGGATCACGAGCAGGCAGCACTACCTTAAATATCTTCTTTAGCAGAGCTACACAAGTGAGGAATCAGATCTTCACACACAGGAAACAAAGACTGGAGCTAATTTAAGCTTGATTACTCATTCATAAAACCACATAGACCCACCAAACCACCCATGAGATTCAGCACTGAAGTTCTGGTATGATAAAAGGCATCACACCCACACAACTGCTCAGTAAAACACATCCTGAAATTTAAAACAGTTCCCACAGATCCATTTGCTCACCCACACTCAAGAAGACACAGCTAGACCTAAACCCCAGCCTTTTATAATTCCAAATCCAGCCATGGGAGAAAGTTGTTCCAGAGCACTAGGAAACCACTGGGCCTTCACAAATCTTTCCTGGGTCCACGGAACAAGTCTATCACCAGTTCCAAATTCCGAGTGATACAGTATTCTCCATGTCACACCATAAACTTACCTCTGGGCATTTAAGAGTACCCAATACAGACTCTTCCAGGAAAGGGAGGGAGGAACTAAGAATGGAAAACAGGTGAAAAGCTACCAGGTTTTTTTAGTAATACATTAAAATACTACAAGTAAGCATCATTAAAAGTTTGAAGGGCACTCTGTTATGAGCCACAGAGTTGCACATACGCTTGTTTTAAGAAGAAATGAGGTTGTGGACTCAGTGCTTTATATACCAAGAACCAACATTTAGAAACAAAAATAATTGCAGAGCTTCAGTTTGATATTCAGAGCTGTAAACACACACTTGCAGAAACCTTCATCAAAATTACCTCTGAAGGAAGCTAAAAAGACTGAAAAGAGCTGGGGGGTTAATGGTTTTCTTTGAAATCATCTTGA
The DNA here is from genome assembly GCA_013389865.1 of Piaya cayana. Classification (NCBI taxonomy): domain Eukaryota; kingdom Metazoa; phylum Chordata; class Aves; order Cuculiformes; family Coccyzidae; genus Piaya; species Piaya cayana. Next base: position 200,730 of record WAAB01010163.1, read on the forward strand.
TTTTGATCTTTTTCTGCTTTGATCTCACTGAATACTTTCTAATCGATCGATTTTCTTCTGGACTCCAAGACCAATGCCACATTGTTGGTATCGCCAGGACTACAAAGATAAATCTAGATCCTGCTGATGTTCTCCTGTTCACGGACTTGGGTCACCAACAAGAGTGTTCTAGTGGGTAAAGGTCACCCAATTTCCAGTCACAGCACTAGTATTAAAAATTAAAAGCCTTGAATGTGTACTCCATAAAAAGGCACTTGAATCATTAATAAAAGCTTCAGGGCCACCTATGAACATTTACATCAAGTAAAGGGTCATTGGGCACTGGAACAGGCTGCCCAGGGAGGAGGTTGAGTTATGTTCCCTGGAGGTGTTTAAGGGGCGGGTGGACGAGGCACTGAGGGGCATGGTTTAGTGATTGATTAGAATGGTTGGACTCAATGATCCAGTGGGTCTTTCCCAACCTGATGATTCTATGACCAGAAAACCATAAAGTGTTTTAGTTTTTGATTTTAGCTGTTTGTAGAATCAATGCTAGTTCATTAACAGTTCCCCACAGGCAATGCCACAGGGATAGCATCAATTGCAAAACTGAATAAACAGCACCTTTCTTCCTTCTCAGTCAGTGAGGCACAAGTGCTGCAGAACGGGGCTGAGATGCTGGCAGGCATGCTCCCAGGGCATCTTGGGAGCAACAATGTACTGGGCTTCATAAAAAGTCAGGTCCTGGAGCACACGATATACAAAGAGAGATGGGAGACAGAAGGAATTGGGCTAGTTCAGCCTGGAGAAGAGGAGGATGACGGCATTTCTACTGCAATCCTCAGCTTCCTAATGGGAGTACGAAGGGAGACAGCCTTTCCTGACAGAGACACAGAGTAAACCTAACATTAAACCTCCTTTGAGTAGGAGGTTGGACTAGACATCTCCAGAGGTTCTTTACAACCTAAACTACCCTGTGATTCTATGATTTCATGGAGTGTCTAATGGCTGATGGCTCTGGGAGGAACTGGAAATCTATTCTATGTTCTTCGCAGTTCCAGGACAGACACAGCATGCCACTGCTGTGACTCTTCTGAGCACAGCAGATTATTCCATACAGAGCTGCATGATATTGCAGACCATTTCTAATAGTCCAGACCTCTTTCTTTTTTATTTTTTTGAAGAGTAACACAGGCATGAATATTAAACTGCCTTATGGCATGAGGCTTGCCATCCAGCCTTCACTTAAAACAGATATCCTTCATCTGCCCGTAGAGCTAAAAAAGCTTTTTCTTTTTTTCTTATTAGTCAAGACATACCAGATTTTGGCAGCCTGGTTTCCATAACATTTGCCTGCAGCTTGCTATTTTCTCCTGGGCTGATCATGCTTTCAAAATGGCAATCAAATAGGAGAGTCACAGCTGTCTCGCTTTCAAGAGCAAACTTTGAGGTGTTTTTCTCAGCAAAAAGTTTACTTTACATTTCATTCTGCTAGCTGCTCTTGTCACTTCAAAGCAGAGAACCTTTGAAAAGGTGTCACAGAGAATTCAGAAGAGAAATTTTTTTGTTTCCTTACACTTTTATCTCCAGTTCTTCCTGTACTCAGGGAAGAGGACAGAGTAGGATATATATGATGGAGGCAGGAAGAATCTGGAAATTCTGGGTTATTATGTTCTAATCATTAAGGAAATTCTGGAGATGAAGACAAACAATGCAAATAAGATAGTATGATATTTCAGCTTTGTTAAAATATTTTAGTAATAGCTGTAATGACTCTAGTCTCAAACACAGTAACAGAAATCTATCTTTCTTTTACCAGACTCTTTGAAACCTTCTTACGAACTACTGATGTTCCTCCAGATATTCCCAAGATAATTCCCCCTTTTTTATTCCCTAAAGATTTAAATCTGTTTAGGAAGGGGCTCTACAGAGTGAAGTAAAGGTTTTCTTAAGACTCATTGGCAGAAAGTCCCCAGAAGAACAGACCTGTGATACAGGCATTTCTTTAAACGTAGTTTGAATCATTGGAAGCAGTTATTTGCTAATGGACAGAAATCATAGAATCGTAGAATAGTTAGAGTTGGAAGGGACCTTAATGATCATCTAGTTCCAATCCCCCTGCCATGGGCAGGGACATCCCACTAGATCAGGCTGCCCAAGGCCCCATCCAACCTAGCCTTGAACACCTCCAGGGGATGAGACAGCCACAACTTCCCTGGGCAACCTGTTCCACTGCCTCACTACTCTCATGCTGAAGAAATTCTTCAAGCCTAAATTTGCCCCTCTCCAGTTTATACCCATTCCCCCTCTTCCTATCACTACAAGTCTTTGTAAATAGTCCCTCCACAACTTTCTTGGAGGGCTGTTTCAGGTACTGGAAGGTTGCTATAAGGTCTCCTAGGAGCCTTCTCTTCTCCAGGCTAAACAAACCCAACTCTCTCAGACTATCCTCATATGAGAGGTGCTCCAGTCCTTGGATCATCTTTGTAGCCTTCCTCTGGATCCATTCCAACAGTTACATATCCTTCTAATGTTGAGGATTTCAGAGTGGACACAATATTCCAGATGAGATCTCACAAGAGCAGAATAGAAGGGCAGAATCACCTCCCTCGATCTGCTGGCCACACTTCTTTTGATGCAGCCCAGGATATGATTTGCCCTCTGGGCTGCGAACACACACTGCCAGGTCATATCAAGCTTCTTATTGACCAGAACCCCCAAGTCCTTCTCTGCAGAGCAGCTCTCAATCACATCACCCCCCATCATGTACTGAAAATGGGGATTGCCCCGACCCAGGTGCAGGACCCTGCACTTGACCATGTTGAACCTCATGAGGTTCTCACAGCACCACTTCTCCAGCCTGTCCAGGTACCTCTAGCTGACATCCTGTCCTTCTGGTATGGCAACTGCACCACTCAGCTTGGTGTCATCTGCAAACTTGTTAAGGTTGCAATCAATCTTGCTGTCAATATCACTGATGAAAATATTCAACAGCAACAGTCCCAGTATGGAGCCCTGAGGGACACTATTTGTCACGGATCTCCATCTGGACTTTGAGCCATCAACCACTACTCTTTGACTAAGATCATCCAACCAGTTTCTTACCCACCAAATAGTCCACCCATCAAATTCATCTCTCTCCAATTTAGGGAGAAGGATGCTGTCAGGGACCGTGTCAGGGACCATTCCCAGCCAGGTGGAGGTATGTTCTCTTTAACCTTCTTCTTCTGATTGTCATATCTGTAGAAGCCCTTCTTGTTAGTCTTCACTTCCGCTGCCAGTTTGTCTCCAGCTGCACCATGGCCTTCCTGACTTCATCCCTGCACAACCGGGAAGCATCCCTATACACATCCCAGGTTCCCTGGCTCTGCTTGCACTGCCTGTGCAGTCCCTCCTCCTCTTTAGTTTAACCAGCAGGTCTTGACTCAGCCATGCTGCTCTGTTCCCTTCCCTGCCTGATTTTCTACGTATGGGGGCCAATAAACGTAGCAAGCACGTGGCTTAAAAATCCTGACAAAAAGAAGAAAACTGCCATTTTCTAGCAGATGTTCGTATAAAATAGATTAAGTAGAAAGCAATAACAAATCAGTTGTTCTCCCTTACCTGAGGCTGGTGTCTGTGTAAGGCATGGCCATTAGCTGAGAATCTGCCTTCTCACTGAGGGCGCTCTGAAATAGAAGGAAAGCAAAAAGATGAGACAAAGCGAAAACAATAACCATTTCCTTGGTTTAGCACTACATAAAACATGATGCACATCTAAAGCAGAAAGCAAACGTTTAAAAGGCTGCAAAGATTAATCAGTGCCCTGAGCAACAGATAAACATTTCAGTTGTTCATGTTTCACCATTGGGAAAATGTCCACCATTTAAGCTGGAAACAAAAACTCAAGCTTTTTTAATACAGTCAAATTTGAAGGCACACAGTGAGAGGCAAAGAAGGTATGCTATCACCACACTCATACTTGTCATGCAAGTGTAAAATTTACTCAGTGATGTCAGTTTTGCAGAATTCTTCTGAAGTCATATCCACTTTGCACTACTGTCAAAATATACTGCCCACAACAACACTCCTGGTATTTTGAAACGCTAGAAGCATCCTGCTCAAATGTTCTACCATTCTCCTTTGGACACCAGTGGGATGAATCTTAAGTTTAGTATTTGATAATTTTTCTCTAGAATAGTGTGTTATTTCCCACATTGTCAAGTCAAATTTCTTTTAAGTCTGTTACTTAATCAAAAACTTAATCAAATAAAACGCTTTAAAAATTCATGGTCTTGATTTCATCATCTCTATTGGTATGTCATATAAATGAAAAGGATTTTTTAAAAATGAAAAGTATGAGAACCAATCTCATAATTCTGTAGTTTTACCGAAAATGTATTCCTCTATCAAAAATACGAAAAACCAAAGTAGAAATACTTAAACAAAACCCATCAGCCCTTGTCCATAAGCCAGATGAATATGCTGTACATTCATTTCTCTCCATTAGTCAACTGTTTATCCTTATTCTTACGCGAGTTTAGAGAAGTCTTTAAAGGCATTTCAGAAAACACCAAATGCATATTGATGACTGCTAAGAAAATTATGACTCTTTATCATTGAACCAAGTGTGGGAATTGAAGAACTTTGAGAACATAATAATTAACTACACCTCGCAATTTAAGTAGGGAAGCGTTAGGTAACCTAATTATAGGCACCATTGCCACTTTTGTCTATAATGACAAGTGCAGACAAGTAAGAGCATATTTTGTTACGTTGTCTGAAATTATCTTCTCATTCTATGGACTTACCAGCATAAACCTGCCTACCTGCATAACCTGTGCTTTCTGCTGTTGGGTATTTGATAACCTTCTAGACCTTGTTCGTTCAACTTCATGTCTATGAACCCATCCTCGAAGTTCATGATTCAGCCTAGAAAAACCCACAGCATTAATAGATGTTTCAAAGAACAATGGCTGCACATTTTAATTTAGAAAGCAGTTTTACTAGCTACTATAGAGACACTGCAGATTACTACTCTTTTACTCATAACTTATTTTAATAACAGAGTAAGAAAATATTACTGTAAGATTAAATTTATGAGGAAATTTGGGAGGAAAAATTATAAATTATTTGGAACATGAATGTTTCAATATAAAGCAGATAGTACTTTCTTTTGCTCAATGAACAGTAATTCTGAAATTACTGGAAGGACTACTGAAATTTGAAATCAAAAGTTGATCAATTCAAGACAAAATATTGATTAAGACAACTAAAATATATAGCAAATAGATTTGAGAGAAAGAACAGACAAAGCAGAATGGAGATAAGATTAGTGATGCACTCATATCTTCAGAAAGTGGAGCTAGATGTTTTCTAACACTTAGTAAAACACATTTGCAACATTAGGTAAGGTGATTTGTAGCAGAAGCTCAACAGTAGAAGACCATCTTTTACATACTTCAGATGGAATAGGCTCTTATCTGGATTTGATTTCCTTATTCTGTTTCTATATATGAAATGATTTCTCTTTTGAGTCACGAAAAAACCTCCAAGCAATCAGAAAACTGTTATTTGGTTATTGCTAAATTACTAGTGTGAAAACTGAGGAAAAATCATTACTAAAAACATCAAAAGAAGACAAAGATCTAAGTCAATCTCTGGTTTCCATGGTAGTAGACACTGAACAGTGCAGACAGAGCCACTGGTGACATACTGGAAGAACGCTACAAATGGACAATAACATCACCCAGACCTGACTGTCCAGTAACACTCACCTGACACACAATTCATATTTAAACACTTAATAAAAGCTTAAATGCTCAGATAAAGTTGTTTGCTCACCTGAGTGACTCTGTCCGGTTGATCATGGGCTGACAAGGTGGTGGTGGTGGTGAAATATATAACAGTGGTTCTTCTGTGACTATCATCAGTGCTTTGTTATCAGATACAGAACGATCATATCTGGATGAAAAAAAAGATGACATCAACAAATCCCTTAAAACACCTTTTAATGAAGCTTTAATCAAATCCACAGAATAAGCACAACCATTGGATATCATACAAAGGTTACAACTACTCAATAAAGGTTTCTATCAAATATCCAATGTGCTCAGTTGATTCCTCAACGGGGTCTTATACCACCTAACATACAGCTGAGCATGGACAGATGTTAGATCTCTTCCCAAATAGGCCAGGTACAGAAAGAAAACAAAGCCTGTAAAATACTCCTCACAAGACGTAAACTATGAGACATTTGCAAAGGCAACTTTCTCTTTCATTCCAGAGTTATGCAAGATTTGCTACAGAAATAATAAATTTATTAGCCATTAAAACTCTTTAGAAGTAAAGACCATTAGCTATATGACAATGGAGCAGCCACAAACCATATTACAAGCAAGTGGAGACAATTTTCATCTCTGATAGTTTCCGGAATTTAGCTTGGCTTTGATATAGTGAAAAATTTGTATTTCAACACAAAAATCCACAGCACTCTCAGCAACAAAGTATTTGCTAATATTCATTTCTCATGGTTATCCATACCTCCTCAGGTGTTAACTAATCTCCAAACACTTGTGGCAAGTTCCTCTCTTGATAGGGTAACAGCTTCAGTCCTATTAGTTTTGACAGAGATCTTTAGTACCTAAACCTCAATGTCTTTCTGAAAAATCAGCTGTAAGAGCTTCTGAAAGCTTTATTCACATTCCCCTTCCTTTCCCAGCTTTCCCTCCATCTTCATGTCTGCTACTTCTTTTTACTGCATCTAGAACTGATAAAGGATAATATGCAGCAAAGATCTCACTGCTTGCTGAAAACTAAGGAGAAAGAATAAAAGAAAATGAGGAGGTACAGGCACTAGAATATCCTCCTAAGAGGACCACACTATTACTACATGGCAAAAGTCATGGTCTGAAAGGTGCCACACAGGAAACGAAGACCTCATCATGTTTACAATCTTAAATTGTTCTTGATCTATTGCCTTCTTTCTGCATGGCAAAATAGATTAGGGCTTTCTGCACATCTGTGCCTGGCTTTGTTCAGCCAGCCAAAACACTACATCGTGAATGGACAATCTAATAAAATAAATCTTATACTGGGAATAAATGAGCTGGATTAGCCAGACTTTGATCTGGAGACAATTATATGTTCACTTATGCACTGAATGCTAGAGATCTAGGAAGCTTGAAAGCGACTAGACAAGTAAGAGGTAAGCGTAACAATGGACAGATTTCTAAAAAAGTACAGTGCTCAGCTCAGAGTTATGTTCCTAATCATGAACGTTCCTGGTCTTCTCCTGACCAACTTTGAAAATAAATATTCCAGCTTAAAAATCAAGAAGAGAGAGATAACATGACAAATATTATAACTATGCTAACTAAAATAAAGATCACGGGAAAAAAAATCAAAACAGATGAAGAACTGAAGGTCGTGAAAATCTCCTAGACATACATTTGTTTATATGTTAAGTTACACCAGCTCTCCTTAACACCATACAAGAAGACAAAACTAGCCATGCGTACCCTTCTGAAGCTTTAAGTATTGGGCAATTTTGGGGATAAAACATCATATTAATTTGAAAAGCAACTTGGCAAACTTGGTTGAATAGCAAAGCAAAAGAGATCAGCTTTCAAAACACTGTGCTTGTAAGCTATGTTTCTCTGTAAAAGCAGCAATAACACTGACCAAAAAGGTCAGCAAACGGAAGGGCAGTGAGGTTTAAAAGCACCATTGCTCTCTGCCAATGAAAATGTGTTAAAGATTCTCATCTCACCTATTATTCTTTTCAGGCATGACAACACCAGGTACTTTCTGAGCTGTGCTGGACTCCTTGCTAGCTGAGAACTCCAGAAGATTTCTGGTCCGGTGGCTGACACTTGCAGTAGAATCAACTTCACTGGGATCTTTTTCAAATACACTGGAAAACATAACAGCCATATATAAATGGTCTGCAAGGCATTTTACTCTAAGATGTTAAATATGTAGGTGTATAACTTTCTGGCTGCTGCTATATCGCAAGGTTAAGGTTCATGTCAGTTTGAATACAATATGTAAGAAAAACATAACTACCAAATATCGTGCAGCTGAAGGCCTGGAATATTATGCCAGGCATCTAACAAAAATGTATTAAAAAAATGTATGTTCAATTCTAATTGGATTTAGAAACGTTGACAGGGCTGACAATCCCATCTACATAGTAGCAGCAGGACATGGTCCAAACTACCCTGCCATCCCAGTCTGTGCTTGCACTGATAGAGGAATCTTCCCCTGGTGGCTCCCCAGCCAGCCAGCCATGCAGTGTGGGTACATCTGTGCTGCTTTCTGTGCAAAGCAAGGTATCAGCATGTCACACATAACCTGGAAAAACAATGAAAAGACTGCTATACAAAATCAACTGCATTCTAGTTCAGAATGGTGATTTACAATTGAGAAATCCTGGAAGTACAAAAGAAAAACTTCAAGGTATCCTCTCCAGAGGCTAGCTTCACTTTTCAACAAACCTGATTGCTTCCTGAAATATTTATATTTACAAAAATCATGTTCTAACCTTCCCAGCTGACAACAGCAGAGTATCAACTGCAGCAACACAAGAAAAATACAAAAGATAAGATCTGAACATGCCAATGATATCTTTGCTATGTGTCTTGATCACTGCCTACAGAGTACATTTCAACTCATGCCTCACTTCTCCTGACTAGTAGATCATGAACTCTGCAGAAGGTCTCATTTTCATGTTTGTTACACGGCACCACAAACAACTAATACTAATGTTAATAATAGAGAAAGGCAAGAATTATCAAGCAGGGCAGACTAAATACTCCACAACTAAGCAGAAGGCACACAGACATAGTTGCCTAGCAATCCTCTTTGCCAATACATACACACTCCTGTTAGCAGTAACCCAGGTCTCCCTGTGAGTAATTGTGTCATGCTCTGTAGAACTGCTGGAGCCAGGCAATTCCAGATTCAGGCTGATGTTGCTTGGATGGCCTCCTCTCCTTCACGTTTCCAGGCAGCAGCACAGAACCAGGGCAGCAGAAATGCTACAAGCTCTGTTTTCATTAGTGACAGTGGGCAGAAAAGTACTTAAGTTTCCTTACTGTGTATAGACACTAGCATCCAAATGTCTCACTGCTTCTACTGCATAGCATAGAAAGCTGGATGGTTTGTTCAACAGCCTCAGACTCGTAGACCAGGCAACACCAGGCTATCCAATTTCACAGAAACAATGTGCGTTACCTACTGTATTTTATGACATCATATTTCTTCTCTTCCAATGAAAGCATTGGCACTGGTAACAGAATCTCAAGCCCAGAACCAGAGCTCAAAACTAAGGCTGATACTTAAAGGAATGCCACATGTTCCTGTTGGACGTCACTCATCTCTGAAATGTCCTTACTTTATCTAATTTGAAGTCACGAAAGCTAGAAGTATGGAATTTATTAACGAAATCAAGAACATCCATCAGCAGGTCTGAAAGTTATAACTGTCCTGCAAACCACTTCTCCACAGTCTGAAGTGTATCAGCCATCCAGTGTGTTGGCATTTTATCCTGTCCTTTTTCTCTCCTTTCTTATTCAAAGGTTCACTGAACCAGAGAAGCTATCCATGTAATTTTTAGTTAGAGCTAACCAGTAGAATCATAACAAATCTGCATCTTCCATGATGGTTCTTCCTTCCCATTTTCCTTGTTCTGCAAAGGTGATTCTTGTTATTTCAGGTTACAGCTTGGTGAAGTGACTAGTTTGTGATGAATCGCCACATACAACAACATACTACTTCAGCTGACTCTAAATGGAAGTAGAGAAATCCAAACCAGGTCCATCAAGGATAAAGATAAGCACTGATCTGCAATCAGAGCTAACCTTCAGGTTTTGTAATTTAGTTTTAGCTGTACAGCCACTCCAAATCACAAACATCTTATTTTATTATATCAGCTTTAAAAGAGAGTAAATATTTTTACTCTTCTCATGCTTGAAAAGATCTTAATCATTTCATCAAAATTAAAATTTCACTTTTGGCAGCAAAGTATGAGATATTTCAAACTGAACAAAGATATCTTCAGCAGCAAAAGACAAAGCAGGAGGTGAACAGAGTGTTTATGCTGGTAAGGATGGCAAACACCACAGCTCCCACTTCTGAGAATATGGGCACCAACTTGAGAACAAAATGTGGTATTATTCATGGTATTTATTGCAATGCCCCTTCCTTTACCAGTATTGTTATTTTCCACAAAATGATTCTTCTGAGGCAGGGATTAGCAGCAATTTCTGCCTTAAGGTACATGGGTTACATTTGCCTCCCCTTTCCCATTTACTTTTTTAGGATCTTCAAGATGATCAAAAGCTTCCTTTTCATAGTCTCAAATATATCTAAAAAATAAAATAAATTCCCTTTCCTCACTCCTTTGGTTTGTGGCAAACCTTTACTGTTGTTTTTGACCCAAAACCAAAAGAACTTTCATTTGGGGTAAGGAAAACCCCCACCAGCTGAAATACTGCTCTGCTCCCATCTTTTAGTTACTCAGAGAGTTCTGTTAGTTTTTCTCCCCATCTCAACAGAACATGATGTTGTTCTGTTGAATCATTTCTTCCCCTCTCTTTCTCTCATAAGAGGTCATTTGTGGAGTTCGTCTGTAAGAAGGGCTCCATCTTCAGGTAACAGCGGACATGTGGGTAATGGTCAATATCCTCTGACTTCTCATTCTCAAAGACCTCTCCTTGCCAAGTGCATACATGAAGGTACGACATAAAATATCAAAAATATTCCTCCTTTGACATCTTAAACTGAGATGGGGGGAACAGCATAACTTAGGACCACAGAACACCTTTAGCAGCTGAGGCAAAGGATGGATCTCTCCTGCAGAGCTACACCTGGGAACACCTGCCCACATGAGGCATACTGATCTAGGTAGAGCAGCAATAATACAAGCTAGAACAGGAAGGCTCTACAGACCAGTTCCCAACAACTTAACAATGAAAATGAATTCAATATTGAGGCTAAAACCACCAGGTTGAAGAGGCTAAAAGCAGTGAAAAAGAAAGGTATGTGATCCCATTCAGAGGCAAAAAGGCTTCTAAAAAATACTGTTTTCAGCTAAGATCGCAATAGTTGCTTAAAAAAGAATAGTTTTAACATGATAGACAGCAGAGGCACAGACAATTCTTTCATTCTGTTGGGTTACAAGATGAGAACTTGGAAAAGATCAAGCACTTTGGCATATCTGCCCTAAGCAAGTCCCACTACTTGCAGGAATTGAGTTACTGCCCTACATTAAACATCAAGAAAGACTGAAGGTGATAAATGGCTTTACTGGACAAGATGACCACTTAAAAGCTGGAAACTTTTCCATTTGGCCACTTACATAATTGGGGTACCTACCAAGGCTTTTCAGCCTGCGTTTGGATGTCCCAGATACTGTGAGCATTAAAGTGTTTTCACACAGGCAAACACCACATCCAAACTGGCTGCACCACTGGTTTGTTTAAGATGCAAAATCAGATCCAAGGGAAAAAAGAAAGAACTGCTAAATACTTCATGCAGATGTTTGTTCAGAAGTGTAGATAAATTTGATTACAGGAGGGAAAGAAAAGCAACACCCCTGCCATGTTTTCTCCAGGCATTCAACAGCACTCGATATTTTAGCTGTATTTTTACTTCTTTGGTTTGGATGTCATTCTGATAAGTGTGAAAGCAATTCTTGCCAGGACCCCAACCTAATTTTCTTTTGTACTTCTGGCTGAACAAACTCTGTGCACTTCAAGTTTTGAATACTGACATTTAAGTTGTACAGTAATTTGCACACGAAGGCCAAGAGTGATATCATAACAAAGTTTTCTGGAGACAGTATCATCTCTGACAATGAGCTAAGATGTTTCCAACAGGCTAAAGCTCACATTGCAAGGAGACAACATAGGACCTTGTCTTCTTCCTAACTGATTTCAGACAAAGCTGTCACAGTGCCAAACAGTCTCGATAAAGTATTTCTCATTTCCTATACCTGATGGAAGAAAGGCACTACCTGCTAGGTTGCTCCAGAGCTACCCTCTGCAAGTACAAAGCCAGTAAGAGCAGTCCAGCCTCTTTCTCTGAAGAAATCAATTGAAACTAGAAGGATGATATCATTTTTGTCTTGTGTTGTGCTTTCTTTAAGAGGCAATTTATTTTTCAGAAAGCTATTAGAAAAGAAAGGAAGGAAGCAAGTATCAACACCCAGAACATTTATTTTTGCTTAGAAAATTATATACAGCTATTTGTAAGTTTTTACAGCCTAAGCTTAGTCACCTTAATACATATTACTCAAGAGGATAGTTGGTGTCTTTTCAAACATTCCATGACACTGCCCAATCTCACAACTAAGCTTACCTCCTAGAGCAACAGGGTGGTGAGATCCAGACCATACTGAGATCCCACCGATATTTACAAATACATTTCTGGGGTCAATACCAGCTTCCCTACCAGACTTCAAACCTCACTCCCCTACTCCCATGTTCAATGTCACAAATTACCCACACAGAGAGTGTATTTGTCAGCATGAAAAAAATCTCTCAGCAGAATAATATTTTCTGTTTGCCAAGAGCTGCCACATCCTGGACTGCTTCTCATAACATTAAAACAGCAGAACAGGACAGGCTCAGTTCTCCACAAAGCACCACAAACGTCTTGCCACTTACACACATGGTCTACAAGACTTAAGACCAATAAACAAGTTTATGTATGAGGCAGTGCTAGTACAATGCTTACCCACTAATGCAGAAGAAAATATAAAACTAACCACAGTCAGCTGTCTAGATGTGCTTTTGTAGGATGCCGAATGCCCAAAAGACCCACACTGCATCTCTACCAACCTGTTGCAGGCTATGGAGAGTTTATAGGACTGCCTGTCCTTCAGCTTCACATCCCTGTCCCCAAACCACTCTACTGCTTCCATGTCTTCTCCAATTCGATGGAAACAGGCAGCTAAACAAAAAGCCTATATATCTGTTCTTCTGTTTATCTCTAGCTTTCAAAGTATTCTATCACTTCCAATTAAGGAAGTGAGAAGCATCTGACAGTAAGGCCAGCTATAGGAATTTCTGTTTGCTACAGAATTTAGGGGGGGAAATCCCACGTTTTTTTTTTGCTGGGAGGTCACTCTCTCTTTGCAGTGGTTCATTGGTTTTAAACAATAAAATATTCACTATGAAGACATCTGAACCAAAACACCATGTGCCTGAATGCTGTCATACCTCCGTGCAAGTGAAATAATTTCCTATGTAAAAGAAAAGTGTGCAGATGACACTAAGCTGTGTGTAAGTGTCGATCTGCTGGAGGGTAGGGAGGCTCTGCAAAGGGATCTGAACAGGTTGGACTCTGGGGCTGAGACCAATGACATGAGGTTCAACAAGGCCAAATGTTGGGTCCTGCACTTGGGGCACAACCCTGTGCAGCTACAGACTAGAAGTCTGTCTAGAAAGCTGCCTGGAGAAGGACCTGGGGGTGTTGGTTGACAGTGACTGAACATGAGCCAGCAGTGTGCCCAGGTGGCCAAGAAGGCCAATAGCATCTTGGTTTGTATCAAAACCGCTGTGACCAGTGGGTCCATGGAGGTTCTTCTCCCTCTGTACTCTGCACTAGTGAGACTGCATCCTGAATCCTGTGTCCAGTTCTGGGCCCCTCACCACAAGAAGGATGTTGAGGCTCCGGAGTGAGTCCAGAGAAGAACAACAAAGCTGGTGAAGGGGCTGGGGAACAGGCCTTATGAAGAATGGCTGAGAGAGCTGTGGTTGTTCAGCCTGGGGAAGGCTGAGGGGAGAATTTATTGCTCTCTATAACTCCCTGAAAGGAGGTTGTAGAGGAGGGTGCCGGCTTTTTCTCATGAGGGACAGGGGACAGGATGAGAGGGAATGGCCTCAAGCTCTGCCAGAGTAGGTTAAGGCTTGACATTAGGAAAAAATTTTTCACAGAAAGGGTCATTGGGCACTGGAACAGGCTGCCCAGGGAGGTGGTTGAGTCACCTTTCCTGAAGGTGTTTAAGGGACTGGTGGACGATGCACTGAGGGGCATGGTTTAGCGTTTGATAGGAATGGTTGGACTCGATGATCCAGTAGGTCTCTTCCAATCCGGTTATGCTATGATTCTAAATGGCAACATTTTCACAAAGTTTCAAATCAGATTTATGACCAGTTGACCACTGCATAGAAATTAGATATGCCACAAATAGTTGCATTTGGGGAAAAAAGTACTTTTGCTGAACTATAAAAGCCAGCATTAATATTATAACAAAAATCTACTTACTTATGTAAGAAGTTGCAGGAACTGAAAAAAATATCACGTGTATTGGAAGCTTCTGTCATTAAAACTAAGCAGAAGAGCAATCAAGACAACTACATTTGTGGTGCTATAATTCAGTGACACCTCTACAAACGGAAGGAGTGAAATCTTAGGTGACAGTTTGTATATCCCACATTCTGGGCCTTCCAAAGGGTACTGCACAATCAACATTTGTGCCACCTTGACATAGTCTGGTTTAATTGCAGTGCAAGCATTTATTCTGCAAGGAAGAAAAAAGAAAAAAAAAAAGGTAAAAAGAGTAATACCCTGCAAATTTGCCATGACATTCCTCCTCACCACCTAAATCCAGAACTGATACAGACCACCCAGTTCAGGCATGACAGTTACAATGGCAGGCTCAACCAGACACCCAAGATTTTTTTTGCTTTATTTTACTAAACAACAAATCAGGCCAGAAAGCTAACTGTCACACTTGTATAGTTACTGATTATGGTAAAGATACAAACATAAACTGACCTTTCAGTTTACTTTGACAGCAGTTTCTTGCTGTCAAGCTCAACCCATTACTCATTCCTAGCAGTAAAGAAGCTGACACAAGAACTTTAGAGCACTGTAGTAAGACTTACCAAGCCTCTAAAACTAACAAGAGCTTCATACATTCCAACTGCTCACTATAATGTGGAGGCAACTAAAATTTCTCCAATCTTCAGAAAGATTACTGGTTCTATTAGTTCTCTCTCAAACGAGCGGTAATGTTTACAAATGGAGACAGGATGTACAAATCAATCACTTAGCGCTTGGAAGTTGATTTTTCTGCCTGATAGTCAAGAATCTCAATACAAATCCTAAATGCACTAATGAATGGTCTAACTTAAAATACATCAAAGTAAATTATCAGCTGTATTTCACTGCATGAGATAAACAATATTTGCACTTACTGCAAATACTTCAAAAGTAATTTCAGCTTAGCAAATTTTCTAGTATTATTAAAAATTCAGACAACAACGCTGTAAAAGTTTATCACAGTCAGAAACAAAGTCTTCTTCCAGACTTATCCCATCCCATTCCTTTACTTTCACTAGGGTCTTGAGGACAAATGGGGACATTGCTGACTGGGAATCTCCTGAAATAACCTCCCTTTTTGAAAAAGTGAACAGCTTCATATAAAACATCTTTACCTTGCAAAGCCAGGTTAAATAGACAGGTATGAGCAAGATGCGTCCTTTTTTTACTCTCTTCTCTTCCACAGATTTCTTTATATGGCGTCTGGGAAGTAAAGCTCTCTGGTTCCTGTGCCCCACCAATACAGTTCAAACGAGTGGTTTTTGATTACCACTTCAACAAATCAGGGAGAGGGAATAACCTTTTCATCAGACCTGGGAGTCAAGTAATACAGGGCTTACACTGTAACAAGGAAGACTTCAGCAAGATACATCTAATGGACAAGATTGCAAAGCACTGGAACCAATGGTGGCATTTCCTGCACTGGGTACTAGAAGCAGCTTAAACTCACAGCTATTGAGATTAGCATGGGTTCAGACAAGCAGATGAGCTCTAAAGCTCTGTGACTTTTTGCTTTAAGTGTTCTCAACACAGCTCTTATTTTTTCAGGGATAACTGGAGCAGAAGAACTGCTGTACACTGCACTAACAAAAAGTCAAGCCAAGAGAAATTAAAAGACCTAGCTCTTGTTGCCAGAAGGATTCCAAAAGGAACCATTACACAAAGGAGTCTGCTCTTGTGCAGGAAGAAACAAAAGGATGGAAGTCATGCTCCAAGCTGACTTTAAAACACAGCAGTGATTGTATTAAAGAGTCAAACCAAAACTGCAGGACAGCACACTGCTATGCAAAGAGGAATCCTAGGTAGCTTACCCCAGTGGACCATAATTCAACAATATGAAAGTCACTATCACCATCACACACAAGGTCCTTCTCTTTGGAGATGATACTTTGAGCTTCTGGTTCTAGACAGGAAAAAGCAGGGAAGACATGAAATAAAAAAGGAGCACAGACACACAAAGGCATTTCAGAAGCTGAATACATCAAATTATGTTTGCTTTTCAGATTTACATTTGCCTAATTATGTATGAATACAAGCCAGGAGTACTTAAAAATAAAACCCTTTTATTTGTTCATTATATTTAGCTTCTATCCAGTCTATCCACTCAGTCAAATCCTCAGAAGCACCATGAAATAAGGAATTAAGAATCAACAAGGCAATGCAACAGCTGTCTGTCTTGACCTAGAGTTTGTAAAAGTCCTCCTTCAGAGTGGGAGGCTGGGCTAGAAAACCCCAAACGTCTTCCAGCCAACATTTCTATGGTTCTGTTCAAGTGTTTTCCACCTGAGTAACTGACTTCATATAAAATCAGATCATCTTCACAAACTCTTACCTCTAATACTACTTCATCCAGCTGCCTCTTCAATGTGCTGTTTTCCTTCTTGAGTTTCTCGTTCTCCAATAAGGCTGCCTCCAGCCTTGCCTCCAGTCCCAACATGTATTCTTTCTTTTTCTTCCGTGACTGAAAAGCTGACTCCCTGTTTTTGATCATGCGCTGCTGTCTTCTCAGTACATTGACCTAGAAAATACAAAGGCTTGTATTGGTCTGCATGTAAAAAGTGCCCCCATTTCATGCATAATTTCTGCTCCATTACTTTTTCAAGTCTTCATGAATAACTTCCTGCAGTCTGCTTCAAATGAAGTGAAACATTCAGCACAGAGGCAACTAGGAATACATCTCCAAGAGTTATGGCGCATGGATAATGAAAAAACAGGTCCTGCTCTGCCTCTGTTTTCTCCTACATTCTCAAACTTCTCCTACACGAAGAAGATATAATGTATATTCAAGCAATAGTTTGACTTGATCAATCAAATCACAAAGACAGAAAATACATATCTAGAGGTCTGCAAGGTGTCAAGAACGTCTGCCACCTTCACTTGCATGATTTTAAAGGCTCCAATCAGTCTTAACTTTTCCAGCTCTGCTATACTTGGGGCACAACAACCCTATGCAGAGCTACAGACTGGGAGAAGTCTGGCTAGAAAGCTGCCAGGAGGAGAGGGACCTGGGAGTGTTGGTTGACAGCCGACTGAACATGAGCCAGCAGTGTGCCCAGGTGGCCAAGAAGGCCAATGGCATCTTGGCTTGTATCAGAAATGGTGTGATCACCAGGTCCAGGGAGGTTATTCTCCCTCTGTACTCAGCACT
>WAAB01010164.1:0-37290 GCA_013389865.1 Piaya cayana
AATTTGAAGAGAGTTATTTTATACATGTCAAAACTGCTGGTGGCTCTTGCTGTCCTGAGGCTACTTCCACGTGACAACTATACAACTCTTTACCAAAATGTTGGCTGCCCAAGCTAATTCCCTAGGACCCAACACTTTGTGTTTCACAGAGCTGAAGGACCCTATTTAAAAGCTAGCAGTTGCATTGAAACATGCATGATATAATTTCTAAAAACATACTGTATTTTCACTGATTATCGGATTTTATTTTCTCTTTATGGACACAATGACATGTTCTCATAGATACTAATACTTAGGACTTGACAAACTCCCACTTCTAGCGGTTTGTTGAATGTTTAGCTCAGTTTCTTCTTCACAAACAGGCATCTACAAGGANCTTGGACCATATAGATAATCCTTAAAGCTAGAATTTCGCATAATCTTGTAGACAGAATTTCACTCCTTATATTTATTGAAATGGGGGAGAGGGTGACTAATCTGTTACTGCTTTGTTTTACACCAATGACTGGAGCAAATCTATGTGCCCATTCTGTTGTGGACACAGCTGTTTTCACCAGCATCATTGTAGATGTACCTGGTAGTCTAAAATACCCTGGGATTTATAATTTGAAGAGAGTTATTTTATAAATGTAAAAAATGCTGGCAGCTCTTGCTGTCCTGAGGCTACTTCCACGTGACAACTATACAACTCTTTACCAAAATGTTGGCTGCCCAAGCTAATTCCCTAGGACCCAACACTTTGTGTTTCACAGAGCTGAAGGACCCTATTTAAAAGCTAGCAGTTGCATTGAAACATGCATGATATAATTTCTAAAAACATACTGTATTTTCACTGATTATCGGATTTTATTTTCTCTTTATGGACACAATGACATGTTCTCATAGATACTAATACTTAGGACTTGACAAACTCCCACTTCTAGCGGTTTGTTGAATGTTTATCTCAGTTTCTTCTTCACAAACAGGCATCTACAAGGACTTTTAGCGTGGGTGTAATTCTATTTTCTAAAATAACAAATGTCTGTCTGTCTGGTGTGCATATTGGAAGACAGGGTAAAATAAACATAATTTGGGGCTTCGATTTGAACCATGGTCAAGCAGTACAGGTAGAATTGTGTTTCTTTTGGATCAGCTGCTTTACTTCAGGTTTGCAGCACAGTTAATAAACGCTGCAGACTGCTTTTTCAGAGCTTATAAACTTAGCAGAAATAAAAGGAACTAAGGAGTCTGACAACTGAGTGAAGCTTATAAATGCCACTGAAAACCTTTGGGGCCCCGGCTCCTGGGGAGTATATCAGAGCCTTTGCAGGGTTTATAAATTCTGATTATTTACTGGCAGGTTTCTCTCCCGACCATAAAAAACGTAAGTCAAAAAGCACTGCTGTATTGGGAACACCATTCCTGGCCTTCATTTAACTCCAGCTTCTTTTTACACAAGCCAGCGCAGCTCATCAGTAAAACTGCAGTACAGAGCACTGAATGTCACACAGAATTCATCACAGGAAAAGTGTCTGCAGTTCCTGAATTGAGGTAGGAGTGATCCCTCAGAGAAGTTAGCTTCTGGCTCTGTTTACATCTCTTTGCACTTTGCAGTCCAGGGAAAACTGCCCATTTGCTCAGACGGGACTGCTTTGGGATCAGTGTTTTAGAAGCACATAAGTATGTTGAGTTTTTTCTCAGCAAGGGACAGTAGGGCCAGCACTTGGGGCTGTGTTTCTGTTTGCCTCATGCCCCCCACTGCCTGCACTGACTCCTAGCACCCAATGGTGTGAATCAAAACTGCTGATTTACATTCCCTCCAGAGATATCTGTCTCGGCTTCAGGGAATCTGGGTGCATGAATAAGCTAATTTGTTCACACAAAACCAAGAAGCCCTTCACCAATTTCGTGTTCCTTTGCATCGTCGTAGGCAAGCATCCTCCTGGCTGGAAGAGGAAGCACTATGATCCCATCAGGTTTCTTCTAAGCATCCCAGTCCTGTTCCACCCCACCCACCGCCTGACAAGCTGCTTTAATGGATAGGCAGTGGCCTTCAGTGGAGGGTCTACATTTAAAACTTTCCTATGCCTCTCTTGTCAAAGTTAAAAGCTTTTCATGTCTGTGTTAATGTTTCTTTTTTTTTTTTCCTCCTTTCTTCTGGCACCAATGACAAATACTACATCTTGCGTTGAGTAACAGTATATTGAATGGCTGGCAGAGGCAGAATACGGCACCTGTAATTTATCTCCGGGAGTTTGGGTTGGATGACACTGCTGGGAACAGACGGGGGCTCTGAGCTGTCACCTGATTACTAATTCTAGGATTTCTCCTCTGAGAGTGAGAAGGAGTGAGCTAGGATGAAGGGTACAAAAAGCAAATCAATAAACAGGTTAGTGTTTGCATCATTATTAACACTCTGGCTGTCAACACACCCATTGAAACTATCGCTCAGGGCAGCTTCAGATTTAATGGTCAGTGTAACAGATTTACTGTAAATGTTAGCTAAGGCAGAGTGGGAGGGGGGGATCTCATTGANTCCTCCTGTCTGCTGGCACCAATGACAAATACTACATCTTGCGTTGAGTAACAGTATATTGAATGGCTGGCAGAGGCAGAATACGGCACCTGTAATTTATCTCCGGGAGTTTGGGTTGGATGACACTGCTGGGAACAGACGGGGGCTCTGAGCTGTCACCTGATTACTAATTCTAGGATTTCTCCTCTGAGAGTGAGAAGGAGTGAGCTAGGATGAAGGGTACAAAAAGCAAATCAATAAACAGGTTAGTGTTTGCATCATTATTAACACTCTGGCTGTCAACACACCCATTGAAACTATCGCTCAGGGCAGCTTCAGATTTAATGGTCAGTGTAACAGATTTACTGTAAATGTTAGCTAAGGCAGAGTGGGAGGGGGGGATCTCATTGACAAATAACAGAGATTTCAGTGGGATGCATGAAACCATTTATGTGTGTGCATAAATAACAGCACGATCGCCTGGCAGAGGCAGGTGGCTTTCTGCAGTATTTCTTCCTACAGGGCTACGGTGTATCTGCCCAGGCTCCCCTTCCGTCCTCGCAGCCCCTGCCTCCCTCTGCTCTTAGCTGCACATCAATTAAATCACCAGAAGAGCTTTGATCTTGGAAACATGTCAGAAACCCCTTAACAGCCTGGAGAAGGGAAAGGAGGGTGATGCTGCCATCTTCACCAAATTAGACAGTGGTGGGGAAAAAAGCTTTAAATGGAGTTTAGTTTTATTTTCTTTACCCAGCTGATGGGCTCCTGGAATTTTGCCTTCTCCGTGGACAAAGTCGTCTTTGAGGTGGTTTCTTAGGAAAACTCCTAGCATTGCCCCTTCCCCAGTGATCTGTCCTCACGCTTTCCACAAGAAACACATCCAAGCAGCTCTGAGTAATATAAATGAATGCATGATCAAGTGTCTCTCCTTAAATTACTGATGAAATGATAAATATGTAGGAGAGTAAATTAGCTGAAGACAAATCTTTCCAAGTCCTGTCGGTGCTGCCACTTTTTCAAATGAAAACCCTCATAAAGAAATTAAACTGGTTAAAACAAAAGGCACCTGAATTCAAGTAGCTTTTGCAGTGGAGAGTTTCCCAGATTGCATCATCTCAAACAGATCTTTCTTCAGGAACACTGTGCTGCTTTATTTTTTGTTTTGAATGGTTCCCACATATACATTTATAGTAGTGCATCAATCTCCAGATGACTGTTTTCACTCATAGTTGCTACCAGGAAAAGGGGGGACCAGGAACCTGAATCCTCAAAGCCTCAGGATGTAGTGCTCTCTGACTCAAGGGATACTCACCTCCTTGGAGGTTAGAGGCTAATAGCAAAATATAACTGCTGGCGCTTGCTGCTTTCATCTTCCCAAACTGCATCCTCATCTCCTGTCCTCCAAGCAGACACCTCAGGAACTGCCTTGCTGAATGCACACCCAGAAAGAGTCGTTTTGTACAACAGACAACGTATCTTGTGCTCCAGGATGAAAGAGTACTTGCTGGAAGTGCTCAACTCAGCTGAACTCTGCTTTCAGAGCATGGACTCAGGACTGAATAAGAGATGCTTGAAGGCTCCTAACCATCTTCAAAAACTAACCCAGTAAAGCTACTTCAAATGCCTCCCATAGGAAACTTCCATTCACACCATCTACAGAGAGACCCAGCAGAAACCCAAAGCAGTTTTAGAATATTTGAGAGTCATATATCTCCAGGGCATGGACTAGTCAGGAGAGCCCAAGGAAGGTGGAGGCTGGTCACTCAGGAGGTATCTCAGGAGCAAGAACAGCACAACTGCCTCTCCCCTCACTCCAGACCATCCCAGCCTTCACCTAGCTGCCTTTCCTGCTTATCTGCCTACAGCGACATTAGTAAACTCCATCATTAGCATGAGCCCTCTTTAAACACACAATACAGCGAGAACAGGTTTCTCTCAGCCCTTAATTTCATTATAATCAAGACCAAGATGAAACCCATCTAGCTCAAAGCAGAGTTTCCTGGATGCCCTTTCTGCCAGGCAACCTCCTGTGACAGGAACAGAGGATTAACCCATCAGCACCAGCATCTCTGAGGTGGGACCATGCATCACCTGGAAATGTCTTTCGCATATTCTGGCTTGCATTGTTTGTTGGTAACTTAAAGCCTGCCCAGACCCACTAGGAAGGGTCAGGAATCACAGGTTCAGTGGGGTGTGGGAAATGCAGGTGAGGTTATCTGGTGTTGCAGCTCATAAGTGCAAATATTAAAACCCTCCAGCATCTGGCTCAGGCTGTATCAATGTAGAACTCCATTCACGTTGCTAGATTTTGTGGTGTTATGCTGTGGTTCAATTCCAGACCTCCTCAGCAGATCTGGTACCATAACGCTGCCCACACTGGTAAACCTTCCACATGGGGAGACCTCACATGGACAGCTGGAAAAGTGCCTCTGAGATAACCTGGAACTGTGTCATCCCCTCGAACTCCACTGCCAATGCCAAGCTCCCCTCCAGAGGGCATGTCTACTTTGTGCCACAAAGATGTCAGCTCAGTCTCCCACAAGACTTGCAACATTAGAAGCTAAAAAAACAAACAAACAAACAAAAAAACCCCAAATGCAGCAGCTGCAAACCCAGCATTTACATGTTTGGGCTTAATTTTGACTTCTAAAGAGCTAGTGGCAAAGGAAAGCTCTAGCTCTGGAGCCTCTCTCTGGAGTTGAGCTCTAACACCTCTAGAAGAGAGCAGCCTTGTGAATTCAGAGCACCGCTTGCTTTCTTTGATCTGCATGCTATTGACTAGAAGAAGAACAAACCTCCCTTGCAAGCCTTAATTGGAGTAAGTGGCGTCTGACGATTTTTGTTTAAACTGTAAAAGAAGACTCGTCCCTGGTGGGAGATGTTCAGCAATCAAAATGAGGAAGGGAAAAAAAAAAACAAATTTGCTGCACGCAGCTTGGCTGTGCAGTAGATAACCCAGTGGAAAGCGGCCCTGGGAGCTGCTGAGGTATTTGGACAAGGTGACCTCGCACCGAGCACATTAGCTGTATTATCAGCCTATAAACTGTCTTGCTGCTTTACATATCCGTATGGCCCGCATATTGAAGGAGAAGATTAGCTTGATTATCAATGGGGGAATGAGCCAAACAATTACTTTCATTATTGAATATCCAATTAATTATTCAGGAGGCAAATCAATTATTCATATCTCATTTAAACTGGGTATGGGGGAGAAGCTTTGCCACTTGGCAGAGCTGGGAACAGCCTCTTTGGATACAGCAGCAATTCTGCTGCAACAGGGAGGAATTGTGTTGGGAGCAAAAGCTAGCCCCAGAATTATTTTTCCCACCATGCACATTTGATGGTCAAGGCCAATTCTAGAGGACCATGACAGCTTGGGGTTCCCTGCAGGGTCACCTCAGCCGTGATTATCAGTGAGGATTTAATGTGATAGAAAGCCCCTTCCAGAGCAGCACTGACAAGAGTTCAGAGGCCCATGGGAGTTAAATGCACGCCATAGAAGCATTGATGCTTTGGGGACTTGGAGGTATTTGGGTTTATATGAAAGAAAAAAAAACAAACTCTCATCCAGACAGAATCTTCCAAAGAAGAGACTCTTCATAGCC
This sequence comes from Piaya cayana, assembly GCA_013389865.1. Taxonomy (NCBI): domain Eukaryota; kingdom Metazoa; phylum Chordata; class Aves; order Cuculiformes; family Coccyzidae; genus Piaya; species Piaya cayana. The sequence continues at coordinate 6,100 of WAAB01010164.1, forward strand.
TGGTAGCACCACACATACATTTTACCAGCAAAATATCTATCTTGCTTCACTCATTTAAATAATGGAAATTTTTTAAATGGGGGATATTTTGCCCACCCTCTAGTTGCTTTTGCTGTGCTTTTATTCAGAGGCAGGAATAGGCATATCACACCTATGCAGAGCATCACTCAGTCTAGTCTGCAACATCCCAGTGCCGTGGTGACTCATATAATCATGTACCGATTGCCAGGACCATGTGTTTTGCTCCCATCCAAAGCATCAACAAGCAACACGTCGCTGGATTCAGAGCACCTGATGGCCACGTTGCAGAGCAGAGGATAAGTATGACAGAAAGGAGAGGGAGAGACAAGACCAGGAAAGCAATACACCACTGAGAGAGTATATCCAGGAATATAGCCAGAGTGCAAACAATATGGAAAGGCCAAGGTCTGAAAACTCTGCTTTTCCGTAAAACTCCCCATGGAGGTAGTGACAGCTGGCTGCAACTGTTTGAAAAGAACAGAAACAGAAGGAATCACAACTCGTGTGTGTGTGTGTGTGTGTGTCCGTGTATTCAAGACAAATGGGTCCCTGGGACATTCAGTGTCTGGGAATGCTCCTTTCCTCCTTGCTCTCTCACAGTCACTTGTCCTCACTGTGACCAGGGCCCAATCCTCCAGTAATCTCAGTTGTGTTTTTATTCATTTCTTTGCAAAAGCGGAAGCAAGTGATACCACTCTGGAAACAAATTGTCAATTACTGAACAATCAAGCCCTCCATTTGTTTGTTAGATTGGCTTTCAAATAGTCCAATTAATTATAACAGCACTAATTATTAAGATACACTGGTAGTCATCTCCTGTTTCAGAGAGAAGGAGAAAGTCTTTCCTTCTGCTTTTGCTGTCACAGTAGCAGCCTTACCCAATAGGGCGATTTATCTCTGTCAAGCCAGTAAAATGATAATGCCAATTAAATCACACAAGTAATTGCTGTTGGGGTCCCCATGGATTTCTCCCAGCAGAGTCAGGTGGAATATGAATGCAGGCTGCCTGGGCAGGGCTGGATCCTGCAGCAGGGAGCACTGTGCCATGCTCTGCCTGCACTGGTCCCTGTCCCCCTTTGATCATTAAGGTGAGGATCCCAGGACAAGGCTCTCCAGCCTGAGCTCACAGACTGCCTGGTAGCCCCAACAGAGTGTTTTCACAGCCAGAAGAGGGTAAAGTTTCTCAGTCTCAAACAGGGTTGCCATAGAGGACCCATGTCCGTTTTGTGTCCTCTCCTGGTTCAACTGGTTGTCTTCCAGAGGTTTTAGTGGTCTCTAGCATCTCTTGCTCCTAGCCTGCATGGACCTGGGCTGTCTCCCACATCCCTTCAGAACAGAAATGCAGCTGAATCTCCAGTCAGAGCTGGCATTATAGGTAGTATACACTATATGCTACCTATAGTATGCATACACTGTAAAATATAAAGATACATGTACAACACACACATACATGCAGCTTGGTCCAGAGAGGCTTGAAGAATCACATACACAGATAATGACGGTTATGATTGCTATGGCTGCTGTAAAAGGGGGGCTGTGTGCCCCCACCTCCTGTCCTGTGCTTCCTGCTTAATGTAATGGATCGATGTCTCTGCATCTGGGCAAACCCCACCTCAAAAGAACGGTGTGATCTAACCCAATCTCGCTTCTCATTCAATTAAACCCCGTGAAAGCAGGCATGTAATCTTGTTAATATCACGTTTATTAGAGGGAAGGGGGACAGAAAATTAAGATATACTTCATGTTGTTGCTAATTAGAAAAATTGAGACTTTGCATCTGTGCAAGGCAGAGCAACATGTGGCATTAACAGATGTGAACTCATTACACAGCTGCATCATAGGAAATTGTGCCACCACAGCGACAAAAATCTCAAAATCAGATTTCTCCCAATGCCTCAGCTTCCTATTGCCTTCTCCTTTCTTTCTCTATAAAAGATTGTTCCGGGGTTGCTTGGGTTTTTTTCCTAATGTTTTAGTTTTGGGAGAGGAAAAGGGACTGTTCTTTTCATAAAGATACACTGAACCCCCCTGGAAAGTTCAGAGCAGAAACAAACAGGCTGCAGTGTGACAGCACAACCACTGACTCCTAGTGAAATACAGGCAAAAGGGAATAAACTCCAACCTGCCTGCCCCCAGCTATAGCATTTTCTGCAGTGGGGGCAAGCAGGGAGAACTGCAGGCAGCCTCTTCCCCAGGGTTTTCCAGACACTGCTTCTCCACAAAGTGGAGAGAAGCGGCAGTAATACCTTAAATGAGGTGTCACCAATAAAGTGCATCCAATCCTGCCCTTCATCCCCCTGGGAGCTGTCTAGCATCACCAGACCACTTGTCATCAACTGTAAAGAGCAGCCAAACAGCATGAAAATAGGTCTCTTTTTTTTATAATTTCCTCTGTATATTCTGCTTAACTTTTTGCCTAAGATAGTGGAAACCAGTCCTAGGGGGCTGGTTTGGAGCCTCTGGGAAGAAAGCAGAGGTCAGACTTGGGATTCCTCCATCGTAGAGTTACCAAGAGTTGATTTGCTCTCTGGCACAGCTGAAAGCAGACCAGCAAAGCAGCTGCATAAAAATACAACTTTGCTGAGGCTTGTTTAATTTGTGCCTTATTCAGCTCTGGAGGGGCTCAGCTGTAGTTCTGCACAGTAAAACCCCAGCGTTATTAAAAGTCATAACAGTAGCAGGCTGACAGGTTCAGAGAGAAGCAGTTGGGGCATCAGAGTAAAGGGGCTGTAACCCTCTTCCCAAGCAGCTGAGCATTAGATGCCAATAAGACAGAGCCTGGAAAATGAGATTTTGTGGGGACCAAATGGAAGTTTTATTCCAGCCTCACAACCTCTTTCCCTGATCTCATACCCATGGATTTCTACTGATTTTAAACGTTATATCAAATGCCTGTCTGACCCCCAGCCTCTCTAAATTGTTTTGGAGCAGGATTCATTCTGAGCTATGCTTTGGACAGCATCTGGAAAAGGAGGTGTAGCTTTCCCCCCCATCATAAGCACACCAGCTTATGTATTTTGCTAAAATAAGCCTTCTATTTAAAAGCTTTGCTGAAACAGACTTTCAGTAAACGCATTTGGTGCTCCAGTACAATTTGCCTGCTGCAACCCCTACCAAGAAAAGCATTAAAAAAAAAAAACCAACCCAAACTCTTCTTTTTAACAGAAAAATCTGGTTGGTGAGCACGCTATGGGCTGTCTGGCAAAGCTCTTCCCTTCATTTCCACAGGCAAAGAGTTGGCTAACATGGCTTTTATACTAGTTGTTCTGAGCAGCCACTGGTAGCAGCGTTCCTCGCTTGCACCATTTTTATTGAGAGCCCTTTATCCTTCCTTTGTCCCATGCAAACATGCTGCGTGCAGCACAGAACCCCGTCACCCCACACACACTGCTGAGGCCTTCAATCCTTTTGTGCAGGCTGTTTCATTTCATAGACTCAAGGGTCACTTTTATTGTGGTCTCCGCTAAATGAAATCACAAAAGCAATTTAAAATCGCTTAAGCAAATCATGAAAGATGCAATATGAGGAAAGGGCTGTGAATAATGGTTAGCCTAAAGCATTGCAACAAAGGGAGTGACTGTGCTTCTGTCAGGTCCTTTCTCTTGGTCCGTATCCTTCATGCTGAATTCTTCATCATCTGCCTCAGATTTTGGGCAGGAACTCATCAAGGGAGAAAGACACTCTTATCAAATTTCTACCATTGCCTGCTATTCTTCATGGAAAATGATCTCCAGGACGTATAGAGAGCTGCCGCTGAGTATTACAGCATTTCAGATAGGCAGTAGCCAGAAAATAATAACAAAAACACAGGGTACCATTTTTGTCCTGGAAATTGTTTTCTGGAAGGAAAGAAATACCCTTGTACCCTGTGAACATCATCCTTATCTGGTCATCTAATAGTCAGCAGATACTTCTCTCTGCCTCCAAGCTTTGTCCTAGTGATTCATGGTCTAATAGAAATAAAGTTTGAGGTGACTAAAATGGCCACGAGACAAATTTTCAAGCAACTTTGCTTCCCATCCGACCACTATGCTTTACAAAGTATTTTTTCTTGTCCAGTGGGTGACTGTCTTAAAGCTTCAAAAAAGTCTGTTCACCTTTAATCAGCACTTTCACTTGTATGGCATTTGCTTCCATGCTGTTTTATATGAGATAAGAAACCATGTTTGCTCCAGTGGTCCCTAGTGTCCAGGATCCCATGAGACCAGGTTTCCCTGGTCAGTACCAAGGTAGAGGTTAGAACCTCAGAGTTTCCATTAACACAGTATTGACACTGAGCAAGCAGCAACACCTCACAGTGTTGTTTTATTATAAAAACAAGATAGAAGATGGCTACACTCACTCAAAAACCTAAGTGATGGCTGAGTTCTCCTCTAGATCAGGTATCTCTCTGTAAGGGCTCATTTCTATGCACAGTTTTCTTGACCTAGGTTTTCTCAGGTAGCTACAAATCAATAGCGTTCAAAGGCTTTATGAAAACAGCAGCCAGTTGTGGCACCTCAATTTCTGGCTGGGAAGGGGTAAAAGAAGAAAAGGAGAGGGATCAATCTAGGAGCATCAGAGTGGTGCTCAGAAACTGTAGTCAGCATCATAAGTGGCTTTTGAAAAGTTTGTATTTGTGCTCTGGTGATGCTCGGCTTTGTGTGATGGAAAGGCACAGCTAAGTTTCCCTCCTACAGCCAACACTTCCAACCTCCAGCCTTGAGGTTTCCAGCTGGATCTCTTGGATAGTTTTCAAAACTGGATTAAGATGTTGCAACAGACCCTCATCTATAAAACATGATCCAAGTGGAATCTACAAATCTGAGACAACAGAAATACTGCAGATGGTGGGCCAGATGTGCCCTTATTTTTAGTTGAGGATCATGTTGGATCCCGATACCACCCTTCTCAAGCGGACATGCTCTGCCAATCACAAAAAGGATGTGCAAGCCTGAGAGCCCCAAAAGCTGGAGACAATTCAGTGCTACTGTAAGTACAGGTGAATTCACACTCCAAATGCTTATGAAGTTTGCAATCCTGCTGCACCACCTGCTCATAACCATAAAGATCCCCAGAGTGTCTGGAGAGGTCAGCACAAAGGCATTAGACAAGATGGCCCAGAAGAGAAGACCTTTCTGTTTCTTCCCGCAAAAAGTGACTCGATAAATTCTTTCAGTGTACCCTCTTCAAAAATAAAAACCCCTCCTCTAAGCTTATGCATGATAATAACATTTCCCACATTTTCAATTAGCTCAAATAATCTTGCTAAAATCTATTAATAATCCACCTTTAGCTACAAACACATGTGCACGTGTGTGTGTGCAAGAAGACAAGCCATCTCTGGTGGAGTGAAAGTCAATGAAAAATGAACTGCCCAAAATTAACTTTAAGCATCCAAGTGATTAAACCATTGTGCTGTGATTGTGTACGATACTCCCTTTCTTCAGCAATTAAGGCTGTATTGATCACAAATGTGAGGAAAGGGACTGGCAGAGTAATGCTTATTCAGGCTGCCATAATTAAGAGTGATCATCTATTGTTCTGGAGCACACGACATAGCCCAGCCCCATCAGGCTCTTTCCTCTCACCTCCCTCTCCCCTCACTAGCCTTCACTCCCCCCATGGCAGCCGCGCTAACACGTGGATTGAGCATCTGCTTGGAGCAAAAATCAGAGCAGGAGCTGGCTGAAGTTGCTCTGTAGCAGGTCAGGATGAAATCCACATCTCTCCCCAGCCATTCTGTCTCAGAACAAGCAGATTCTGATGTTTGCTAGTAAGGGAAAAATGGGAAAAGGGAAATGTGAGAAAATACAGCCCATCCCATCTGAAAAGAAGTTTCAGATGAGAGAGAAATGGCATCTCTGCATTAGTGTGGGGCATTTCAGCAAGAACAAACATCTCCATGAAGAGACCCTTCCACTCTCAAAATGAATCGTGGTGGGCTTTTGTTCAAGTTTATTTCCCCTCACCCTCCTCACCCTCACCCCCCCCCCCCGCCAAAAAAATACTCAGGCCAATCTTCTGCTCTTAGAGACAGCTTGAAATTGGTTCTTTATTTATATCTTACCTAGCAAAACTGTTTTACAACTTCTGCTGAACTCCAAAGTGGCAGCATTACCAAACTCTTGCTTTTCATCACTTCATGGTACATGGCCCCAGCCTTGTAAATTGGCATGAGGTAACAGCATTTAAAATTTCAGATGATGACTATATGCTCACGATTACAATGACAGCAGTCCTTGGGCATTTAAACTCTTGTGGTAAAGGATATTTCTTTACTTAATTATTCTATTTCCCAGTTTAACATTTCTCAGCATATTGATGGTACTTACTGTGAGCCTCCGAAAAATACCTGTCAATCAAAGCATGTAACTGTTGGCTTGGGGTAGGATTTGGGTCATTTCCTTATGAAGACTACAGAATGCAGCACCTGAAAACATACTTCCCCTGAAAGCAAGGGGACAGGGCACTGAGCCACATTATTCTAGAACTGAATCAGTGACTTATTATTCATCCACAAGACCGTGCAAAACCTGACGCTGGCATATAAACCAATGTGATAATCATTGATGTTTTCCTTCACTTCTGTGGTTTGCTATGAAACTTGAAACAAAGAGAAATTATTTGCATACCTGAGTAGTATTTCATGCTGCAGCCACAAAGCAAACAACGTAGACTAAATTTCAGCTTGGCATTTTAACACTAGGAGTATCATTCTTTCAATTTGTTGTGTGGAACCCATAAGTGTGACTGCAGGAGTCTCATTGTTGGTATCTGTCCCACCCATCAAGCTAGAAGGATAGATTGACAAGCAGGGATGGCACTTGAGTAGGATCATGCAGTCCACATTCACATAGTACCTTCCTTTCATATAAATAAATCAAGGATGCAGTCCTACACTCGCAGCCTAAGCAGCATCGATTCACTTTAAATACATCTCACTACTCTGTTCGCAGTTCTTGTTTTAGTAGGTGAGATGTGGCCTTGTCAATGTTTTCCCAGTTATCTCAGTCCTGGCCCTGGTGAAGATCGTTTTTCATCCCTGTATCAGTCCATGTCCCCCTGCTGAACACAGGTCTCCTTTCTTTCTTTCAATGAAGAACATTTGCCTTTCCTTCTGCTTGATAAAATCCATGAACCCAATAACTATTACAACGAGGTGCTGCTAATCTGAACCTTGGCACTGTACAATTTCATTTTGTACTGCCCTAGACCAATCCTCTTTCTCTGCGTACTTTGAACAGTTCAAGCTGCTGCATGATGAGACACAGACATCTCCGCTTTGCTCTTTTTCTTCCTTTCTCACAGGCTCAATGTTATTCAGCAGCTCACGCTGAGGCAGAATAAAGGGTTAAGCATGGAGATCTGGAAGAGACTGTTCTGTCCTGACACAGTGCTGCCCTTTTGCCTCTTCCTCACACATACATGCTGTTCACATAGCCTGCATTCCTCTCCAGTTAACACCATTAAGCTTTGACCTGAACTAGAGATAGAGCTAAATATGTGTGCACCTGTCCTGTTATAATGACCTGCTATTATCATTTTCCACCCCTCTTTTTTGATTGATGGATATTATATGCATAATGACCCTCAGGATTTTTTTTTTTTCCCTCTCTTTTTGTTAGGCTTTGCTAAAGCAACCTGCAAATTAATTTAATATCCTCTTTTGGTTGGGAGCTATGAAACGAGGGCTCGAGGCTGATGATGCGTAAACCATTTGTGGCATGTATTTAATCTCCGGACAATGGATAGAGATGTTAGTGCATGCTACACTAAGTTCTATTTACGCTGGCTATTAAGTGCAGTCAAGCTGAAGGCAATCGGAGCACATTACAGGGCCTAATGGGAGAGAATGCTACACAACAGTACATTAAAGACTGAAAATGAATTAAGAAGGAAGCATGGTAGAGAAAGCAGACAAGGAAAGGGTTCTGTATACAGATAACTCTTATTGACAGCACAAATATTCATGTACTCTGAGTTCCCAAATCCAATTTTGGTATTGGATACCACTCTAGAGGGAATGTTTTGAACTCCATTTTCATGCAGATACCAAATGACTCGCAGTTGGCCTGCTCTCTCCCACCTCCATCTCAGTAGCTTGCATAACCTCCTGCTGGGAAATGCATGCCCATTAGCTACCTTGCAAAGCTAAGCCGGATAGCTCTTGATCACCTAAATTAGGCCAAACTTTCTTGGCTTGCTCTCTGGGATGTATCTGGCGCCGGGAATGATGAACAAACCTTGCTGCACTCCCAGTCCTCTTCATTCTCCTTGGGACGTCCTGCTCTGGCTGTTGCACAGCTGAGAAATTTCAACCCTTCTGGGGAAAATGGGAGAAAAACGCATAATGGGAGAGGGATGTGAGTTGTGAACACTGTAGGCATAAGTACAAGCAATGGCCTTTCTGCCCACCAATGCCCTTGTGTTATCACTTCTAGAGGGGAACACTGTGTAAAAAACACACTGTTGGCTTTCAGAAAATGAAGTTACTCAGAAGAGACTTGGCTGGAGTTAGAAAACTGATTCCATTTGAGCTCAAACCAGAACAACTTGAGTAAGGCAAAAGAGTTCTTCAGAACAGATGTGTTAATGACCAGTTTTGCTTTCCTTAGGGAGCCTAAAGCCTCGCCATCTCCTCCTCCCCCCATTTTTGAAGAACTAGTGTATAGTAAGAGCATAAGGTCATTACTTTTCACAGAGTTTATTCTAAAGAGTTTTTTCACAGTTTATTCTAAAATCATGTCGGGCAATAAAAGAAGAGAATATTAGAATCATTTAGTAACCATCTTGTTTTGGCGGCAAGGGAGAGCTTTGGGTCTCTTAAAATCTTAGCACAGAAAAAAAAAAAAATCAATTCATTGCTAACATAAACAGAAATATACTGAAACCAATACCTGAGCATAAAATACCTCCACAGTGTTTTATACTGTGTACATAGCACAGAGGAATTCAAACTAGTCTTTTCAAGCAAGGCATTGACTAACCACTGAATTTGTCTGGATTTAAGGAGCAAACTTGTAAGTAAGCTCTGAAGAAAAAGCAGCGCATTGGGTTTCAAGAGAGCCTCCTAAGTCCAAAACAAATGACTTTCACACTGTACTTGGATAGTCGTGGAGGGAAGAGGTAGGAAAAACAGTGTTGTTTTGGGGCGGTCTTCTTTTCATTGGTATTTAGTGGTAGTGAAACACTCTCCCCTCTCAAGGATGTTCTTTTTGATGCATGGATAAGTGTCCTTTCTGTTTTCAGGAGCAAAACATCTTCTGGAATAAATGCACTGTTTACATTTTCTATGAAATGGTGCTTAATTTATTTTTTTTATATAACTATTTTCCTTGGGAAAACAGTCTTGCTTTCATTTATAGGAATTTGAGACCTTCCTATGTTTCTGCAATAACTTCCTTTGGTCACTGTCATTCCAGCGACCTGTTAGAGTCTATTAGGACACCAACTCAGTCTGAATTAACTCTGGAGTGTTTGTAGAAGGCAGACACTGCACAGCTACCGCATGTGTTACTGTCTGTGATAATTTCAGCACTACCTCCTGCACTCTTCCTTTGTCCACAGCCCAGGAGTCTTGGTAACTGTCTCACAGCTACAGTCTTTCAACAATGTCCCAAGTTACGCATGGTGATGATATGCAAGTCACAAACCAACTGTGTTCACATGAGACCTCCATGCATCTTCTCCTTGACTGGGTGTTGAATACGATACTTGGATGCTGTGATCTGCAGAATAGTTAAAAAACAAGCTGGCCTGAAGCCAGTCTGAAATTCTTTCTATTTTTAAAAATATCTTGAGAGTAAGGGAGAGCAGTGGAAAAGTGTTTCCTTCCTGCTAGCACTATAAATATAACCATGGTTTTCTTTTTCACTTTCTTCTTGAGAGATGCCCTGTTATCCTATCCCCACCAAAACACCAACCTGGATCAGCCCAAGAAAGAACAGACAGGGGAGGAAATATTCTCAGAACTCTCACAGAGCTCACAACATCTCTCCAGAAGACTAAGGGTTGGATGGGCATCATGCTGGGAAAAACTTACAGCTTTGGAGAAAAACAGAGTGAAGGAAAGCAGAGGCAAGAAGTGGAGCAGTACCATGCTCAACCGGCAAAAAACATTTATTAAAGTCCCAGAGAACCTCTTCTGGGGTTGACAGGAACAGATTCTCACCGTGTCCAAAGAAATAGGTGCCTCTACCTGCCCAGCACCCTGAATTGCTCACTGGTAAACCAGGAACATTGCTCCGAGGCCACATGTATAGACCTGCGAGTAACACAAGGCAGGCAGTACTTTGCACTTTGCTTTCTCACTGTGTTTTATACAGCTTAACAAGTTCTCCACAGTTCAGTAAGTGCTTAAAAGGTTCAAAGTTTCTTGTTGTTTATAAGAAGAATGTCTGTGATTTATCACCGATGCAATAAAACTGCTGAAAACAATAATCATAATTTGTGGATCTAATCCAACAGAAATGCCACAGTCCAGTTCACCACCCTTCTCAGTCAAGATACGAGCCACCTGCAGATAATTAAACTCTCTATGAAAGCCAAGTATACAAGAGAGAACCCACTGAGCAGAGCCTTAACCCTCTGTTAAAAACAACTCTTAGCAACATGGCAGCACGTAGGACTTTGAAAACAGCCCTGTGAGTACTGGCGTGCTGGGATCCAGTCTCATCTGGAAGCCCTCATCACCATCACGTTGGCAAATTCACCTCTCTGGGCACTCCGCACACTGGAAGATGATGGTTAAACCACTCCTTGGTGCCTTCTCACGTGTGATTACACGAGGTAAGGGAGCAGTCTCCTAGACTCACTATTGACGCAATGCCATCAGTTTGAATGTAGTGCTTTAAGAAGGATAAACATGGTTTTGTTTTAAAAAAAAATAAAAATCTACATTTATAAAACTGTCACTGTCTTTGATCACTGACACGTTCCAGGGGATACACCATCACTCACACAAGCATTGGAAAGTCTTCTTTCCGTGCACATAATTAAAGAAAAGTATCTGAGGGTGTGTGGAGGGAGGGGGCAGGACAAGCAAACTCACAAAATAATAAAACTTTCTGCTGAAGACATAGATAAAAAAGAGAGAAGGATGGGAAAGCAACTTCAGATAGTGAAAAACTGAAAGTCTGTAATCCCTGGTTTTATTTTCTACGTCATATGCTCACATGTTTATTGCCCAGGATTTATGCTTTGAGGTAGCTGGCAAAGGGTGGAAAAAACCCAGTGTAAGTTACAGAACACTTCTTTGAAAGATAATCTATTTTTTCAGTTTGCCCTCATGACTTTGTGATGTTTGTATGGATCATAGACACTGGGTATTCCCGTGATAACCTTGGAGAATGGGGTAAGTAAAGGTACCGATGGCAGGAAAAGCACATTGTCCCAACACAAGAGGTTGATATGAGAGCACAAGTAAGCACAAGGGAGAGCATTTACAGAGAGGTTAGAAAGAGAGGAAAGTGGAAAGAGACCGAGTTTTGTAGAGGAAGAACAGTGCTTCAACAAGATTGCTGGAGAAATAAGGCGTGATTTTGCATGAGCTGGCTTATCAGGAGCAATAGTCATGAATTTATTTGGCCGACTTAAAATCATTCTAAAAATCCATGCAAGGTTTTTTAATTCATTGGCAGCATAACAAAAGCACAGAGACATTAAAATCCTCTATTAAACAGGAAATTGTTCAGCTCTCCACTGAAAATCCCTTCCCCACCTCATTTTCCACATTCTTTTGCCCTCTTCATCATTCTGGAAATTGAATTTTCAGTCTTTCTCAAAATGGCCACAGCTGATAGTCTTGGCAAATCCACCTATCGAGGAAAAAGGCAGATCAAGGGTCTGTAGCTCCCACACGACCTCTTTTTGCCAGAGCTGATACCCTGCAGTTCATAAGACTCGCTGCTGCAAAGTGGGTATTCTTACTTTTCTATATTCCCCAAGATGTTTCTAAGTACCAGCCTTTGCCTTGCAACCTATAGGTCAAGCAATTAGCTCAGGCATATCCACTTATCAAATGGTAGTTTTCTCTTTTTATTTTTTAATATATTCTTCAATCAGAAATAATTGCAATAAGTACACCTCTATATTTTGTTTTCATAAAAGTTTTTGGAAAACCATCTTAAAAGAATCCTTTACATTCCTTAAAGTGCTGTGTCCTCCCTAGTATTTTAAACTCAGATTTTCTGTCTTCTCTTTCTTTCATCCATAAATAACTTTACTCTGTAAATTTTATTTCAAAAGGTATAATATCTCTGATTATCCATCTCACCTCTCCTAGGGTTCTTAATAGCCCGTAACAAATCCAGTTTCTCCAATGGTCATTTTTACATGCTTTTTCCTAGTTTTGTAATTAAACTAGTAAAACAAGACACTAGTTCAATTGTTAACTCATTTTCCATAATTTCCCTTTATGCTTTTTAATATCTTTTACATCTAAAAAAAAAAAATCAAATAAAACCCTCACACTCTGCCTCTCTGCTTTCCCTAACGTTGTACTGTGTTAACCAGCAGTGCACAATCTGAGCTGCAACATTCAAAGAATCAATAACCAAAAGCTTTTCCTCACCTCTCTGGGTGGTTTGCTGAACATTAGGCCATAGCAACCCTTATATTAGTGATCTTGTGAGGTCTGATGTTACTAAACTGAATTCATTTCAGCCCCTTCACACAGGACCAACATACAAGTACTCTTTTCACCTACAAATCCCCAGCAGCCCCTGCAATTAATACCTAATTAGCAAACAAAAGCAGAGATGCCAGGTGGAACAGCACAAAACCATTCACAGCCCACAAAAGGGAGCAATTAACTCCTGCCAGCTAAGGACAGTAAGAAAAATATTTTGTTGTTGAATGAAGCAGTGTTGCCAAAATTGGATGTATTTTTAAAAAAATAAAATAAAACATGCTCCAGCTCAACTGCAAGATGTGGGCTTTGATTCAGGAATTGCTTGTGATAGACCAGAGACTGGACCAGAGGGTCGTTATAATCCCCTTCTGGCAGTAAAACCGATAAATCCACTGTTCTTCCAACAGCTTTTAAAACAGATTATTTATGTCTTTTCATGTAAGCCATGAAGTAACTTCCACAAGAGATAAGGCAGACTCCAACACTGAATGAGCTAAAAACTGCACAAATTGACTTCCCCCGGCAAACTTAACGCTTGTACACAGCTAACAAATTAGCAACAGCATCTGTGGAGGGGGAAAAAAGTATCTTTACAGTTCCCAGCTTAAGCAAAGACATGCTCGAGTTCAGGCTGAGGTAGCTAGTGGGTTTTCACCACTGGAGCCACAAGCCCTGTGCATGTGTGTGTCCCTGCAGGGTACATCAGCTCCTGTCCCCATCATTGGTGACCAGCCTGTCACAGGCTGGCTCTGCAGCAGAGCTGTGTGCGCCTTCCTGCTTGCCTCTGCATCCTCCTCCTAGGTGAGCCACGGGGAACCATCCACAGCCATCTTCCTGCTTCTTCTTATTCCAGTATCTCTGAATATGAAACATTTTTCCTACCTGATAGACCCGGCCACAGAGCCTTCAGTCTGCTTTTCCTCTCGTCTCATCCCCTGTGATCCCAGAGAAACTCTGGGTTTGCATGTGTAAGGGTGTAAGAGCATCAGCCCTACTTCAAACTCAGCAAGGCGGGGATGGATCCCCTCCAAAGAGAGTGCTGCAAATGGGCAAACAGCATAGAATTATAGAATAGAATCATAGAATCACCAGGTTGGAAGAGACCCACCAGATCATTGAGTCCAACCATTCGTATCGATCACTAAACCATGTCCCTCAGCACCTCATCCACCCATCTCTTAAACNGTCAACCTCCCCTGCTCTCTGGCTGTAAGTGACACATTAATTTTATTTAAGGTCAAGAAGTCTTTCTATTCTGAACCAAAATTTAAAAACCATAGGCAAGGAATATCACTCTCAGTAATAACAAGGATAATTCTGTGAAAAATCTTCACTCTCAAGTCTCAGCTCTCTTTGTGTGCTGTGTTTCTGTCCATGCTGGTACCAAACCAGGACGTGGCAGCTCTCTGTAGGTGTATGCTCCCCAGCCCCAGCTGTTGACTTTCCTTCCAAGCACACTAGGGCAGATTAAACTCTGTTATTACCATTAGCGTATTTCTCACCAAGTATCCAGGCGCTGTGCCTGGCGTTTTAACTCCCAGGTATCAGATCAGCAATTGAAGATGTCTTTGGAAAGGAACAGACGTCAGTGAAGCAGTTGTCCCATCCATCCCACCCTGACAGAGCTCGTGTGGTGACACACAGCCCCCACCTGCCAGCGCTACAAGTTTTTTTAAGACACCGTGATGCAACGCTACAGTTTGCTAAACCCTACGTGCCAAAGCCAGTCACAATCCAATCGCAGCCGGTGCACGCACAGTTCCCAAGTCCTGCATGGGCTAGCCAGTAAATCAGGCTCATAAAAGTATTTTTGGCCCCCTGCCCAGCATGTGTACCTCTTAATCCCTAATTCCAATTGTGTAAACAAGGCATGACATAACGGGTGTGCCATGGAAATATGCTCTATAAAGTTGATTACCACGCTTCATCCTATTAGAATAGCAGTCACTGTAAAACTATAGATAAGGCTAAAGCAATTTATTTGTGTTTCTAAAGGAGATGAGCACATTTTGGCTTTTCAGAGCGTGATCAAACTTGACAGGCAGACTCTTGAGCCACTTTGTAGCTCTTATAACAGCTCATTTTGGCCTGTACTGGCCAGGAATTTTTAAAACAGATATCTCAAAAGGTCAGATTGATCATGGCCTTTGCTCAAGTATGCAAAGAGGGAGAGCATAAAAAGCATTGGATTGCCTGGGTGACCTCTTTAGCTAGATGTGATTTCAGCTCCTGCTCTCTCCTGAATGCAAAAGGCAGCTCTCGGTGCTCTTGGAGGAGACGGGGAGCTCAGGGGCCTTAGGGAATGGAAGAGTTGTAGCCTTATCCCCAGGCAGCCAAACTGACTGTCACAGGGAAGATTTTGTGCCGGGATGACAGGAGGCAGCTGTTATCCCATTGTCCATCCAGCAGGCTCCAAAGGCCCTATCCAGCTCACAGCTCCTGCCCGCAGCATACAGGTCAGGCCTGGAATTACCTGCTCTGGGTCACCCACAGTGCCTGTGACAAAGCTGGGACCCAGTGCTCATGCTTCCTAGCTGCTTCCTATTGAAGGGTAAGGACTTAGGTCAAGGCTTTCCTACAACCCCGTGACAGACCCACAAGGCTTACCTCACGGCTATCTCCTGTCCAAATCCTTCAGCATGGTTAAAGATTTCCTTAAAATGTTTCAAGCATGTCACAGTCTCCAAATGTGAGCCAAGCTCTGCTGTAGCTGCAGGTGGAAAACCCTCTCCCTGGAGAAAGCATCGATTCATCTTCTGTCTCCCTCCTACTTCCCACGGCACTGCAGCTTCCAGGGAACCAAACACCCAGGACAGACCGAGGTTTCAGGGGGAAAATGTTCTCACAGAGAGGGAGAAGCCAGAGCTGCTGAGCCCCGGGGGTTTCCATCCCTTCTTCATGGTCAAGGACCAGATTTCTCAAAAACCTCCTGAAACCTTGAATCTGCCTCAGGTTTGCAGCAAGCAGAAAGCCTTTGCAGTTTCAGATTTCACTTACAAATCAGCTCTGAGGAAAACAGCTTGTGTGATCGAAGGCATTAAAAATTGATAGAATTAACACAAATCAAGGGTATAATATATATCAACTTGTGCACGAGTTCAAAAGCTGTTTTTAAAGGCATACGAAGCAAGGAATTTTTCAATTATCTCAAAAATAGCTAGATTAAGTTTTTGGCTTGCAGAATTAAGTCTGAAGCAGCTGCCAGGGTTACTGAACCAGCTACAGAAAGCCTTGTTCTGCGTTATAAAGACATCTCTCTCCACCGGAGAAGAAACATTAACATACATTCACATAGGCATTTATTTTAACCTGATTCTTTAGGTACCCCCCTATCTCCCACCTCTCCTTGTGTCACCTCTCGAGCAGGCTTTTCCAACTGGAACTGTACTTGAATTTAGTCTAATTGGAAGGAAATTTAAGACCCAAATCTTGGTTCTCACCGACACGGAGACACTTGCGTACAATCACAGTATGCAAAGCAGCAGAAGTCTGAATTCATAATTGGACGTTCCAAAATGTAATTATGAAAGATGAAATGCTCCTTTCAATGAGAAGGCCGTAAATAGAATAATTAATTTTGTGTTTGCTTGAACAATTCTGTATTATGGACCTTACACTGGAACTGAAATTAATTAAGTGCACCAGGATTTATGGAGGAGGTGAAGAGAGAGGAAAAAAAGAGAATTAATCTGAAGTAAAAGATAGATGACTTTGTGAGTGTAATGATGCGTTAGTCTGGGGTATTCTTTAACAAATTTAGCAGGCATGTTCTGGGTACAAACAGCACTCACTGACAGAATTATCTCAACTAATGCAGCTGCTGGACTCTGAGCAAATTGAGATTGCAGATGAGTACTTTAGATTTAGAGCTATTAACCCTCCATGTGCTGTTTTCTGTTCACGCAGCGGAAGGGTGGCTGTTTTCCCTGCACCTAGGTCTGCAGGACGTGGCAGTGCAGCAACTCCCTGCGTGTCGTGCGCACACACACGCACACACACAGTGCACTCGCCTGCCCCGTGCTCTGCGCAGAGTCTGAGTGCAATGCAAAGCCCGTCTCTGCCCAAAGCCTGCTGACATGATCAGGCGGTTCTGAAGGAAAAGCAGAGGAGAAGTAGAGCGCTCACAAGAAAGGGAAAGGAAATTAGAAGAAAGCAGAGTTCAGGGTGACTTGTCTCAGTGGACTCAGAAAAAGAAGGGATGGCGTCTATTGCAAGATGTGATTTTTAAAGCAAGCAAAGCAAAAGTGAGTGCTCAAAAAAAAAAAAAAATCCAACCTCTTAAACTAAACAGTTTATTTGCAAGGACCTATTCCTGAGCTCATTTGATATGAAAAATCTAGAGTTATCCTTTTTTTCTGCTGAGATTAGGCTATAAAAATCCAGGTGTAAAAAAACTCTGATGTTTCATTCAAGACTAAAGCATTTTCCAGTCCTGAATGAACTGGGGATTTCAGATTTTCCAGCCTGGCAGAGACCCCTGAGATGCCCAAGGCAGTGAGTGCCTCCAACATCCGGAATGGTCACTCAGAAGATGTTTCCAGTCTCATAAACGTTATGGCTTACTGGTATAATTTTTGAATAAAATAATGTAATTCACTATAGTTCCACGAATAATCAATGCATTACTTCCCCTGCTCTGAGTCATTCAGAAACAGCACTTTCCAAAGCATTGGCTCAGGCTGTGTGGGATCACTACACCGCATAGGGACACCATGGTGGTTAGCACGGGATGTCTTTGGAGTGTCAGTTTTCCATGCCAGATGCTGAGAGACACCCAGCAGCTGGAACCAATCCCCTGTGAATGTTTTGAGACTCCAGGAAGCAACCGACTAGGATGTACTAAAATCACAGTCATCAGAGAAATTGCAAGTATTGAAAAGAGGGTCCTTTATCTATGATAGAGTCACCAGGTTGGAAAAGACACACCGGATCATTGAGTCCAACCATTCCTATCAAACACTAAACCATGTCCCTCAGCACCTCATCCACCCGTCCCTTAAACACCTCCAGGGAAGGTGACTCAACACCCTCCCTGGGCAGCCTCTACCAGTGCCCAATGACCCTTTCCATGAAATATTTTTTTCCTAATGTTCAGCCTAAACTTCCCCTGGTGGAGCTTGAGGGCATTCCCTCTCATCCTGTCCCCTGTCACTTGGGAGAAGAGCCCAGCTCCCTCCTCTCCAAAATCTCCTTTCAGTTAGTTGGAGAGAGCAATGAGGTCTCCCCTCAACCTCCTCTTCTCCAGGCTAAACACCCCCAGCTCCCTCAGCCGTTCCCCACAAGGCCTGTTCTCCAGCCCCCTCACCAGCTTCATTGTGATTTATCATCTCCTCCTCTACCAGGATTTCTATGCTAGGGAAAACCTTTATCAGGTTTGATTTTATTCTGTTGTGGGATTACAGCAATGCAGGACTGCAATCTCCTTGTTTTTCATGGGCATCTGCTGCAAGAGGCTGCCAGTTCAATTAAGCACCAATTTCAACAGGGGAAAACTTCATCCAAGTCCTTGGAGAAAACCAGCGGAGATCTGTGGTTGGTGAAGTCACTGGGATGTGAAAGATGTGAAATCCATAGGTCTATAACCCTCGGGCAAGAATGGTGGAGTCTCGCAGCCAGGGCACGTGACAGGCTGTGAGCCTGAAACATATCGCTGCTCTTGTCAGGTCAGGCTGTTCCCAAGACTCAGCGTTACCTCCGGGCTGGAGGAGACTCCACAAGAGCATGACAAAAAAACTGAAGATCTGGAGTGCAGGAATAAGAGCCTCTTTCTCAAAGCAGGAATTTACTGGGGTTGCACAGTACCAGCTTGCTGCTACACAGAAAATATCACTGACACCCTTCTAAAATACACTAGACCAGAGTTATAAACTGCCTGGATGATAGTCACTCTACAACATATATTGATCTCTGGGTAGAAGAGTGTATTTGGGTACAACACCTATTTGCTTACTGATATTTATTTTCATTTTCCACAATAAAATGCTAAATATGAACTACGGTTTCTCTGCTTTCAATTGCAACAAGAGCTGCATTTTCCACTTGCTTGGTTATAGCTCTTTAAGTGATACATTATATTGTTTGCCAGAATACTTCTACAAAGTCTTTGCTTCATTTAACTTGTAGAACAATTCAGCCAGATTGGCCTATAAAAGGTGTACTTAAAATCAGGATTACCCTGGGACTCAAAAGTGCTGGGTGCTAAAATGCAGCCTCTCATTTCCCATGGCCTTCTGAGCATTTGAGCATATTTATACCTTCTGCATTGCAGCAAACTTAATCAGGAGGACAGGCTTGCTAACATCTGTGCATTCCATTCACTTCTGGAGTCGTCTCAATCTCTTCTGAAACCTGATTCTGGCTGTCAAAACGCATAGCTCTCTATGCTGGGTATTATTCGGACATTTAGACATCTGTCATCAAGAACTGTGATAGATGATTTTATTAACCCGCAATGGCAAAGACTGTGACAGTGGAGGACTCTAATGCAGGCAGAAAGTATTCTGCAAACCTTACAAGTATGCTTGATACTTTTCCCAGCCTGACTGCAGCAGGGACTGAACACTTGGAAGTGAAGGATGTGTTACACATTAGCTCAAGTCGGATGTATCCTCCCCACTAGCTTTGATCAAAACAAGTAAACAAGTAATGTAGGTGATACGTTATCCCCAACAGAAGAGATTTTTCACAATGAACTGATCTCCAATAATACAAACTCATGCAAGTAGGAGGTTTCGTAGCAAACTAGCTAGAAATGAATAATTCAAAGAAAGCAGGAATCTGTTTTCTTAAAAAGTCATCACAAAGATTTCATGTAAAATGTTTAAGTTCACCACAGCTGTTTTGCTTTCACTCCTGTTCACACTCTTTCTCTTTCCAACCTCCCACTTAGCAGTTGCCGTCACCTGCACATCAATTCATACTAACAAATGCTTAAGGCAAAAAGCATTTTGGGGTTTGGTTTTCATCCATATATAATTTTAGCCTGAGTAGGGACAATCTTTTCTGTCTCACAGCCTTCAAAAAAAAATAGTCAAATGCAATTAATCTTCACAATTTTTCCATTTCCCATTATTCTAGGATTCCTGTGCTGACAGTCCCAGAGAATTAAGACCAGATACAGGTAGAGGAATGCATCCCTATAACTTCTTTTCCAAAGACCCTGTTATTACAACCACCAACGGCTCAAAGCTGGGAAGGGATGTGGCTCCTTCAGTCACAAACAGAAAAATCAGGAGAACGCAGGTTCTGGGATGAGATCCTGTATGGAGCCAGGTGGAGGAACTTGAGCAGCCTGTCCTCAAACTCCGTGCAGTGAGCTTGAGTTAGCTCTCATAAAGATGAGTGCTGGCATGTTCAACACAGAATTTGGACAAATATAGTTTAACTGATGTGTTTTCCACCAGACTTCCTTTTTGATCCAGAGGAAATCTTCTGAACTGAGTTTTCTGGAGGGTCTGAGTGCTTGCTTAGCCTCGGTGATTTCACTACTGGTTTTGCTAGCTGCACAGTTCAAGTCAGGTACATTCACTGAGCTACAGGGCTGGTGTTTGAAGATCAGGTAGCTTCATTTTCCCTTCAGTTTGCTGTTCCCCTGCTTTAAGCTGTTCGGGTTTTATGTTTGTGAGCAATGTGGGTTCCCGCACACTCCTCCCCCCTCTGCAGTTTGAGCTGAGCCCCTGCAAACATGCCAGTATACCTGCGTGTATTATGTGTGCATGCAAGCACATTTATTATACATATAGATATATAAGCATATAGAGATGCACACTGTGATGCTAGCAAAATGTATTTTTCTAAGGGCACTGGAAAGGAATAAGATAAAATCAATTCATTGTTGTTATTTATAAAGGGGAATGATTGCACTCAGTGTTTATCTTTGCCATTTGGGAATAGCTGAATTTGACGCTTCAGATTTGTAAGGTCTGACTTGTTATATATATTACAAATATTTCAGCGGAATCCGTGGTTCTGAGTCCCATGACACTATTGCAGACTGAGAGATGGGTATATAGTGATTTCCTTTAAGCCTCAATTTCTGGAAACAAATGACTCTCTAGAAACATCAGCTTTCAATATGAAAAGAGAGAGAAAGAGGTTGGCAAAATTTCTGTATGCGGGAAATTTGAAAATGTGATTTAAATGGAAGTAGCAATCTTGCCAACCAGACAGGATTAAAAATTTATACAGAGCAATGAGCAAGCAAACTCATTATAAAGTCTTGAGATGATTTTTGTTCACTGGCTTCGACAGTGATGCCACAGACTACCTGCAAAAACTGTTTTATCTCATGCAGAAATACAAAGGCTTATTTTCAGAAACACCTTGTTGATAAAAGCAGAAAAAAAAAACAAATCTCCCTAATCACTGTAACAGGATAATTCAAACTAATAACATAACCTGCGGTTTTGCTGTTTTATATTAGAAGGAATGAGCAAAACCTCACCAGTCCCTATGACACTGATTCATCAAACAAATTAACTGTGTTCATCAGTTAACTCTCACTGGTCAAATAGGGTTAAAATTCTTGGATCTAATTCACATTGCCAATTTAGCAAAGGGGGGAAAAAGCAGACTGGCATAGCAGGAGCCAAATATGCTATTTTGCCATAACTGACTGAAACTTGGGGGCTGGTGTTTAATCCTTGTAATATTTCTTTTAATAAAAAAAAAGTGCCTGATTAAAATACCCTTTTAGAAAACATTAATTCAGGAGCTGAAAAAAAATTAAATGAACTCAAATAGATTTTTCTCTGGTACGTTAGCATTGCATTTAGGATAATGGATAGGGAGAAGGATGGATTCTGTAGGTATAAATCAATAGGCGAGGGGGGTTGATGAAACTGCAACCTGTGAGAGTGAAGCCCTAGTGGTTTGTGATATCATCAGGAGCCCAAGATTAATTCATTTGACAGTCCAGTCTCCTGCATTCATTATTTTCATGGCACACACACAGGACCAAGGTACATACGTTAACCAGTCAGCTAACATATATACGCCCCAAGTCCTACAAGCACCTGGGTTAAAGCAAAAAATCCCAGCTGACCTGTTGGTAGGATATGGAAATAGATTATCCTCTTTATTTTTACAGGAAAACTGACAGAGAAAGTGGGGGTTATGGAGAAATGGAAACATAATTGGAAGTTTTGGATTAGCCACACTACTGGACACACAGCAGTCCAGGACGTGGTTCTGCCACTCCTACAAGAGCTGCTACCTTCATGAGGATGTGTTAATGATTCCATTGGGTTTTCAAGGGGAATACGTTTGATGGTAGCACGGATAAACAAACAATACTATTCCCGGCCCGCTTTTTCAGTAGTTGCTGCCTTTGAATTTTCTCTGGCAGAAAATAAAAGTTTCTAGAAGGTAATCTTTTTGGTTTGCAAGAAAAAGAAAAATTAATTGATACAAGCCAGTCGAGTGCTGGAAGCCTCAAATTATCTTATGTACTCTTCATTTTCTATGCAGATACCTCACTGCTTGTTTTTCTTGCAGGGTCATGACCAAATCCCACTCCCCTCATTGCTCCATCTAAGGGCCTCTGTAACCCATGAAAGGGCTACAGCTTTTAATGGCTTTTAATGGATCAGATCCTCATTCTTTGGTATAGCCCAAGAATGGGTTTGGGCATAACTTCTTATGACCTGTTCATGTGAATAAATTGGCCCTATGTTGGCCCCAAGTCTGCGACTTTCCCAGCTCTGGGAAAAGGCAGAAATCCCCGTCATGCTCTGCTGTACGGTCTATCCCGTCCAGCTGGAGTTAAGTGTACCTCATTACTCAAAGAAATTTGGATTTGGACAATTCTTCACTGATAAACAACATATTGCCATAATTAGCGAGTGTGGACTGGGAATTCTGGAAATGGAGTCTGTCCAATCTGTCAATTGAGAAACATATTGTTTAATTTACACAGTGCAGCACATTGTGCAACCTGAGAAGGCTCCCCCAACCCTGGGCCGGAGCAGGGCTTCCTGCAGCATTCAATTTATGAAAACAGCTATCAGGTTCAGACAATAACTTCGACACTCTCCTTTTTCCTCTTGGTCTCCATGTCTAGGTTGAAAGTGAGCATGCATGGCTGAAAAAGATCGCGCATGGTTCCCATGCAACCATATCCAAGTTATTTTTTCACAGCTAAGCCCTGAGATTCCCTGTTTTCCAGCAGGAAAGGCTTCTAGAAAAGGAGACTTTGTGCAAGAGGGGTTGCAAGAGGGAACAGTAGAGCCCAAGTGATTGTACTTCAGTGACAGGCTCAAAATCTATGCTCTGAGGGTCCAGATCTTCTGAGGATGAGAGAAGCTGATCAACCCAGACTACAGCATGGAGTCCAAGATGATCATCCGAAATCTACTCCACAGAGTTCTGCAGGATTTGTTCACAAACTACCAGCAAAACCATGAAAATACTAACAGAAATGCACAGCAGAGTTGTTTTAATATAAATACACACTGTTGGATTTCTACCTTGATGGACCAGCCTCATCGAGCATCATTGTTTGCCTCACAAACTCCAGGCCAAATTCTTCTTCAGCTATCAGACTTCCTTTTCATCACCCTGCCTGTCTTCTAATCAAAGCAAGCCACTCTAACTTTTAAATTAAACTAATTTTCATATTGTCCACATATACATACAGTTAAGAAATTACAGTGACAGTGATAAAAAATGTTAATTTTTCTTTCCAGATGCTTGTAAAACAGCCTTAACATATGTCCGCTGTTTAATTAACAGAGCGGCAGCATGGTGGAGAGAAGCCAAACTAATAATTTAAAGAAGCATTCTCCCTCCCTTGATTTGAATCCCAAAACACATCCATCATGTGCATTTCTGAAAGTGCAAAAGATTTAATTTTCTGAACTTTCAGCAAACATCATAAAGCAAGTCAAAGAGAAACCTGGAGTCAGGAGTGATCGCCTTTGAAAGAGTTCAGCCTCAGAACTTGCACAAGAAATTCATTTCGTTAAGTGACTAAAAACTCCAGTGGGGGGGGGGTCGGTTTTTTTTTAAATTAGCTTTTATTGCCACCTCCTGCTGGGTGGCCAAAAGGTGCCATTTTGCCTCTCAGGTTCTAGTCCTAAGCTGCCTCCTTGCTCAGATTGATGAGAATGTAATTCTTTCCTACACACAGAGCCAAGATGAAGCCAGTCATCACACTCCCAGCCCCTATTCCTGTAATAATTGTGCACTGCAAAATTTCTGTAGTGTCTGTCTTTACTCCTCAGAGGTACAGACTTGCAGTTATCTCAACTCATAAGTAGAGGACTGAGACACGGGGAGAGTTTACATTGCAAGTTCAGCACATGCATCTTAACTAAGTCCACTTTGAAATCCAGTTGTCCACATGTCCCTTAGCTAAAGTTCTGGAGACAGAGAAACAAGGATGCTGAGGACCTTGATGCAAGGTGAAGGTCTCATTCTTGCAACCTGGAGCAGATGAAGCCAGGAGACACCAGCCCAGCACACAGCTGATATCCCAAGCTCAGTTCTTCTGTGTGCAGTACTGATGGTTTTAATCTGAACCAGAGCCAGGCTCACTCCCAGCACTGGGCATAGAGAAAGTGCTGGTCTCTGAGCTCACGTACACTCACAACTCCTCTTGGCCCCCTTGCACAGGCAGGATCTATGGGATGACATGAATTTAAAACTACCACTTTTAAAATTGGCACTGAGATCCCGTATCTGAAGCCAAAGTGAATTTTGCAGCAGGGGACCTGCCCTGCCTCTGAAAGCACATTGAGACTTTCATCCCCCCATGGCCTATCACGTGCCTGGGGTGACTAGGTTATTCAAATGTCAAAAAAACCGTCCTTTCCACCTGCAATGGAAGTCAGCAAGCAACAATTTGTATGTCAAAAGGATCAAACCTCACATGGAAATGACTCTGAGATGCACAGAGGAGGAGGAGATACCATCACAGCCATGAACTCCTTCTGGAATAACGTGACACACAGAGAGTCAGCACTGCCCACCTCTCACAACCAGAAATGATGCTCCTCTTGGCCCCCATCCTCTGCAAAGGTAATGACTTCTCCTGAGGGACCAATATGAGTGGGGAAAGGAGGTTGTGTTTTATCAACCTAACGGAAAAGCCTTCCTTCCCAAAGAGACACACAGCATAAAAGATAAAGCAGCACAGTGGCGTCTGGGGAAATACACCCTATCCTCCGTGAAAAGGAAGAGATTTGTCAAAGGTGATGCTATATTTTATTACTGTGTTAAATGGAAAAGCATATTAAAAGACTTCTGTTAAATATTAACTAAGAAGAGGAAAGACAGGGACAGAGCATTTTCCTTCTACAACTTTTGTAGGGAATACTCGGTCATAAAGCAACTCAGAAATTAATCTGCTGATAGATTAGAGAATGTGAGTGTTAATTGACCCTTTGATCTCCCAGTTGTTATTTTGGGTCTTGCCGGGAGGGTTATTAATGAAACTGAAGGTATTAAATGAATTCCTCATTCACTGTGGCAGCATTTGGCTCCCAGCAGAGAGTATCCCTTTGGGCTGGCCATGCTCCAGATAGTCTTCTTGAAGGGCCAAAGGCATGGAGACAAGCATTGCAGCACACACACAAAAAGCAGGATGAGAGCACCTGGCTGGAGACTTCATGCTCTGCACGGCCAAAGGGAGTTGAAAAATCCCCAGCTCAAAACACAGAGCATCTCACAAACTCTTGGATTAGTATTACAGCTAATCCAAACACAGCTCAAAGCAAGTGGATCCATTTATCACCTTTCTCCTTTCAGAGCCCATCAGGAGAGTTGTACAGACAGACTTGAGGATGCTCTCCCCAGGTATCGGTCCTCCCTGGCACAACTCTGCAGCCTTTGTAGGAGTACACCAGGCATTCATTCACCTTGTTGGTTTCAACACAGAACCTCAGGTTGTTTTTTTCAGAGCTCCTCCTCCAACAATTGCAAAACAACAAGGCCACAGGCAAGGTCATTGCCTAGCAGTGAGGACTGAATTGCAGAACTCATGCAAAAGTCTGAGCTGGGCTTGTCCGCGTCATGGTCCTACATGTTACCAGTATTGTGATCAGACAGAATTTCTCCAAGGCAGGCAGAGAGCAGGAGAACCACCTTGGGTGAAGTTTCTTCAACTAAATGCAGAAGAGGAACATTTGGGGAAAATCACAGGCAATAAGTCAGTTAATATAGCAGGGTCTTTCTCCAGAAAGCTGTCCAGCTCTTTCCATTAAAGAGCGGGTCTTTGGCTAGCTCTCCAAAGGAGGCTCAGTGACTGTGTACATTAAAAATGCTATCACCATTATGGTCTGTTCACTAAAGGTACAAGAGCATGACAAATATATGTAATTTGCAAATTGGCTGGTCTTTTGCAATAATTTAGAGACACTAGTTAGAGGCAATAGAAATCTAACAATTACTGATGTTTAAGGTTTGCATTGTTGCTCTGTGAATATTTCATGCATAAATGAACTTCCCCTGGACCAACTGCTGTTTCTGATGAGGCGCTCTGAGGCTTTATTGCCAAATACACAGCAGGGCTCCCCCAATAAGCCACATAACGGATGATGCATCGCCTTTGCAGCTTAAATAATGCAGGGTATCTGCATTTTATAGAGTGGTGGTACACTTTATTTACATATCAAGTGAGTGGCCAGACTTAATATGAAGAAATATATGAAGGAAAGGACATGGCACTTTTAATATTTCATATTAGTAAGCACCCTGCAGGAAAAGCCTAGGGAGACTGAGATGCGAGCGAAACTGTCTGAATTCTGTGTGTGCACATGTCTCTTATGCAAAAATTCTGGCAAAACTGATCAAATTCTTATGAGCATCCTCAGTACTATTGAAAACAAAAGGCTTAATCTGTCAACTGAAGATTGACTTTCCAAGTGCCATCTTTTTTGGAAGAGGATTCAACCCATGTTTAAAATTTCATCCTGTTCCTTCCTGGGGCTGCTGGGAGTTGTAGTCTCATGCTCTGTCACTCTGAGGGGAGCCATGGAGGATTTCTGCTTGCAGAGAAGGTGCAAAGCCTCATCAGCCTGTTAGCACTGCAAGGAGGCACAGACTCCGCAGAAAAATCATCATCGAAAACGCAGAACTATTGCAAATGCTGATGATTCCTCCTGCGTCAACCAATTTATGTTGATGGAAGGGAAAAATGTCTTATAAAAGCAAGAGCTAGTTCTTCCCTACAAAAAAATGGGATTGTACATTGTTGTCTATGTGTGACTGGGTCTCATGTTGTGGTTCCTCTTTCTGAAATGGGTTAACAAGCATTCAGGCTTGGCCCACTTATAATATCTTCCTTCCTCATGCACGAAAGCCCCTCAGGCCTCAGCTCAGCATGGCCATGCTCAGAGGTCCAAACCCCGGAGTGTTGACTGTCATTATTGTCCCCCAATAGCAAAAAGTTTCAGTCACCGGACATGGCATAGATATTAAATTGTTTAAAGCAACAGTCTTCTCCCCAAACAGACAGCGGCCCAGCAGAGCATGGGCACTGGTTCTTCGCCTGTTCTTTTGCAGGACTGGTAGGAAGGAATGTGCCTGCGGGCAGCACGCCACAACCTCCTACTCTGTCCAGTGACTGTCTGGGAGAGTGCAGCACGCCCCTCGTATTATGCCTTATTCAAAGAAGAACTGATGTGTACCAGTCCTTTTTTGTACAAACCTATTAAAATTCAAATGCAAATGACCGGATTCATAATCTGAGCTTCATTGAGAAACACAGTTTCCTGCTTTCCCCAGTAATGAAATTATTGGTTGTGCAGATGCTCCATTTCTAAGCTAATTCAATCTCTGACTAGTTTTTTTAAGACTACATGTGTGAGCGTGCGGATGTGCAGGTTTGTGTGTGCGTGCACACAGACAAACACATCTGCACAGCATGTTTCCCAGCACGCAGATCCGTAGGCTATTTAGTTAGATAGCCAATTATAATTATAAATGCAATGGGAATACGAGTGGTGTATTCTATAGACACAATTAAAAATAAACCGGGAAGGCTAAAAGCAGCTTAGTCGCCAGAAACTAATACACTACAGGGGCAAGTTGTGGAAATGCCTGATTATTCTCTTTTGCTCACTCCATCCCTCGGGGTTCTTCCTGAACTGTTACTTTAACTGCTCAACTTGCCTTTTCCGCTGTGATAGTCAGCAGATGAAGCCCTTCACATTTAAGTGTAATAGTGCCAGAGAGACCAACTGCTCCTCAGAGTTACGACCTATAAATGTCGCTTCTGTGTCAGAATGAGAATGTGCCACTGAAGATGCTGAAGTCTGCAGAGGGTTTGCTTGACAATTCATGCAGGCCATTAAACTTACTCCTCCCCTCATCTTCCCAGCGTTGTGTAGGCTGGGATTTCTTGCTTGCTTTCACAGCTTTCTGAGTAGTTCTTCCAAAGCTGGCAACAACTGAGCAATTTATCGCTGGGACAGAGTGTACGGCACAGCATTTGTTCAAGTTGCTCTTCTTATCACCTGCCACAGCAAATAAGAGCTCCAGGATAGACCACATGCACTTTCCTGCATAAGGTGTGAGTATCTTTACCCATAGTAGAGGGGAAATGGAGATGGACAAGTGATAGATAGTGATGCCAAGAGGCGATAAGGAGTCCTGTAAGGTGGATATAAATCAGCTCCTCATCCCGGCCAGTTGCCAGATGCAAGGTATATGGTTCATTCCCTTTGCATGGAAATCGGCACAGCCTTCTCTACCCACACCTATCCTTTACTGGAGGTGGTTTGGGGGGTACGGAGGGAGAGAGAACTGCTTACCTTGCTCCACAGCACCCAGATGTTTCTGGTCAACTGAATAATGCTGTTAGAGGCATTGAGTCTTCCTTGGTTAGGAGGACACAATTACTTCTCAGCCTGAAGGGAACAGCAAGAATAATAACAACAGCTGAGTATAAAGTTTTTTTCTTGGCTCACAAACCCCTCCTGGCCTTAGTTGATAGCCCACTCCACCACTACCCTAAGCACATTTCCAAAGAAATGCAGGAATTTACACCACATTAACATCTAGCCCAGCATCCACATTTACTCAGGTACAAGGTACAGATAGCTAATATGTACTTATATCAGTTATCATATCCATTACTTACATTCAGTTAAGTTTTACTGCGAGGGTGGCGAGGTTGACCAGAGTTGTGCCTGCCCCATCCCTGGAGGTGATCAAGGCCAGGTTGGGTGAGGCTTTGAGCAACCTGATCCAGTGGAAGATGTTCCTGTCCAAGGCAGGGAGGTTGGAACTGGATGATCTTTAAGAAAACCTTCAAGCTCAAACCATTCTATGATCTCTTAGACCCTGACAACTTGGTCATAAGGAGTGCACTGGAGCCTTGGGTCCTGAAGACAGGTGCAGATGCACTCTACTATGCTCCAGCAGCATATGCACAGTGTAGGATAGGGACAAAACAGTGCCATACACCCCTTGTAGTTCCCGCGTCTTTTCTTTCTGAGAAAAGGGAGTTGATGTTTTGGAGACCTTGGGAAGGAAAAAGTCCTCTCTGATGGGAATGATGTTGTATAATAGAAAACCCAAGGGATCAGTGCCACGGGGCTGTCAGATAGGGTGGCAGGGCAGAAAGGAAAAGCCATGATAAACGTAGAGGATTAGGAGATGCTGGGGTGAGAAATTAGCCTTCACTGTGGGGCAGATCCATGCAGGGCTGTGCAGAAGATGCTGGACCATATAGACAGTGCAGCTGGAGGAGGGTGACAGACCCTCTGCAATGAGAGGATGCAGATAGTATGTGTAGCTGCTTTCTGGAGAGAAAAAAGGAGCAGGATGGAGAAATGCCATGAGGCCAACAGACAGGGCTAACTCCACTCCAACTGGTATTATGCTTCACATTTATTCAAAACCTGGAGGAACACGCCTGTGACAACCCCAGCCTATGGAATGTCAGGTGCTGTCCTCCAAGAGCTTCTCTTCATCTAACCCCCTGACTCCTGGCTCCATCCTATCCCAGGGCACTCCAGGATCCCCACAGCCCTTCGCATAGCACCTCTCCCCCTTCCCAATCCTCCCAGTTTCCCCAGGCTGGCATCGCCCTCTACTAGCTCCATCCCTCCTCTAGCGCACATGGAGGAGGCACCAGCTGGTTTTGCAGCCACTTGACCGGAGACGCTGGTTAAAGCGGGACTGAAACAGGGAGGGGGAAGAGCTGAGGATCCTTTTGAGATTGCCACCTGGGACTGGCGGCACTTCTACTAATGCACAGTGAACAGCTAAATCATACATTATTGATTTGTCAGACGTATTTGCATATAAATAAGCATGATCATTCATACAAACCTTAATGTTGTTGTTCTCCCTTTAGTGTTGTGATCACAGATGAATGACTCTAGTTAGACACAATTCAGGAACGCTCGTACCACTGCAGCAAAGTAAGCTCCTGATTTAAAACTACATTTATTGGAGCATGTAAGTGTGACAGTCTATTGGTGAATTTGGGGATAATTAGTCTAAAAGACAAGATAAATGAATCCTGAAAGTGGTATTGTGATGAAGAAATGATCCCTCCATGCTAGTAAAGCTTTGATGCCAGAAATATTGTAAATGATAATTAACTGGGAAACACAGAGGAATTATATTTCAATTGTTTTTTTCAAAAGGACTTAGAATTTTACAGACAAATTGATTGGGTTTTCCCCCTCCCCCAGCCCTGTGATTATGAAAGATTGTCTAATTTACAACATGAACTATGAAGCATATGACAAATCGCTGGCTTGCTTTTATGCATCTTGTTTGTACATTTCTCCCTGGTAGATATCTGCTTATTGTTTTTAAGCAAACCAAGACATGTATTTTTCAATTAGTCTTTCTCTAGGCCTAATCTAGACAGATCTGCAGGCCAGCACAACACACTGACCCATGAAAATTATATCTGCTGTATTAATTCATTAAGCATTGCAGGATCAAGCTGTAAGATCTCACTCCCTGATAACATCAGCAGCATGTTAGTCTGCATCCCTCCCCTGAAAAGAAAATATTACAGATTGTGCAATGCAGGGGAAACATTGCTTGCTAACACTTCATTTTAATTGTCCTAAATTACAGCTGAAGACTTACAGAACTGTGTGTGACAGCCAATGAATACCAAATGAATTCATTAGGATCAACACTGTTACAATGAATAACTAACGAATCTATAACAGCGTCTATATCCTTTATGCCTCGGCTGTTGGCTGCAGCAGGGAACCCTGGAGGGAACTATTCTGACCCTCGGCTCGCTAAGGCCAGTACGCTTTGCCCCGTGCCTGCCTCTAATTGCAGCTCTAAGTGAAGCTGAGTGTCACCCAGTTTGCTCAAGGTTAGGGAAACGGTGCAGGGACAAGGAAAAAAAGGATCAAAGGGAGCATTGCAGGTGAATTACAGCTGCGATACTCAGCCACAAACCACTGAGCTTTGGAAGATGCTGCCTGGACTCCATGGGACCAGAGATGCAGCTTAAGCCACCTCCTCCTACTCATTCCCATCTCTGGATGGTCAGGCCATCCCAGCATTGTTGCTATCAAGTCTCACCTCCCCACTGGGATCATCAGGCCTGAGATGGACTAAAAAGCACCCAGTAG
>WAAB01010164.1:46533-66370 GCA_013389865.1 Piaya cayana
GGTGGATGAGGTACTGAGGGACACGGTTTAGTGATTGATGGGAATGGTTGGACTCAATGACCTGGTGGGTCTTTTCCAACCTAGTGATTCTATGATTCTGTTATTCTATGATCTCTTCCCCTATCACGGGCCTCACAGTTCAGCCAGGGTTAGGGAAGTGAGAAGTCCACATACAAGGTTATAATCCATCCCAAAAAAAGCAGATGCTAATCAAAGATGCTGGCGTTTGAGCTGAGACTCTGGAGTTCTATGCAGTCAGCTCAGATGTCCAGGCCTCTGTCATAACACTATCATCCTTACATTTTTTAATGTGATTATATTCAAGTGTTACTTTAAGACAAAATATTGCTACCTTAAAATTGAGAGGAACAGTATGGTCAACCCTAGATGTTCAAAGCAGCAGGTCTGAACCTAAAAGTATGCACTTCACCGTGAAAGAAGACAGACAGCTATTATCTCCTTTTCATTTTTTCAATGTGTGTTTTTGACTGCCACCTATAACATCCTACAAAAACCTGTAGTTCTCTGAGCAAATATAGTACTTGTGTGTAGAAGAGGAGGGAAAAAAGAGACTAGGCAAACACAGGATTATTTCCAAAGCCTTTGTGTGCAAGGCCTCAGAAGAATATTTGGAGGAAAGTGTAAGTTAATATAGGATATAAATGAGAAGTTCAGGGAAATTCAACATGATATNCTCTTCCCCTGTCACGGGTCTCACAGTTCACCCAGGGTTAGGGAAGTGAGAAGTCCACATACAAGGTTATAATCCATCCCAATAAAAGCAGATGCTAATCAAAGATGTTGGTATTTGAGCTTAGACTCTGGAGTTCTATGTAGTCAGCTCAGATGTCCAGGCCTCTGTCATACAATTATCATCTTAACATTTTTTAATATGATTATATTCAAGTGTTACTTTGAGGCAGGAAATTGCTACCTTAAAATTGAGAGGAACGATATGGTCAACCCTAGATGTTCGTGAAAGAAGACAGACAGCTATTATTTCCTCTTCATTTTTTCAATGTGTGTTTTTGACTGCCACCTATGACATCCTACAAAAACCTGTAGTTCTCTGAGCAAATATAGTACTTGTGTGTAGAAGAGGAGGGAAAAAAGAGACTAGGCAAACACAGGATTATTTCCAAAGCCTTTGTGTGCAAGGCCTCAGAAGAATATTTGGAGGAAAGTGTAAGTTAATAAAGGATAAAAATGAGAAGTTCAGGGAAATTCAACATGATATTATGCTGCAGTAAGAAGAAGAACTAGGTTAAAATGTGACTAATGGTGAGATGTTCACGTTTAACTCAGCAGTTGTCTATAGAGGAGAGGGACCTGGGCTCTCAAGCTGGCCATGCAGTGTAACCCACAGGCTGACTGAGAGGAATTACCATTAGTAATAAGCAGGATTTCATGGCATTTTACTAAGAACATCAAACCTCATCAGTTGTTGCTACTCGGGAAGAGCAACTGAAGCTGGGGTGCAAGAAGAGAAGTTTACAGGGATACTGAGGGCCATTGAGAACTTTTCTAGACAAACACAAAGAGGTTCATTTGTTTAACCAGACAAGAAACTGAGAGGTGACGTGATCATCCCAGGCTCTATCTATCTGCCCAAGTAGTAAGAGAACAAGGCAGGTTGAAGGGGAAAGCTGGCAAAGATACATTTGAACTGCATGGAAACTGAACATTAATACATCTAGGTATGAAATATAGAGTTGTTTTCTAGCCTTTGGAGCAGGAATACTTTTGAGGACCTTTCAAACATAAACAGTTGAGGAGAGAAAACATGCTTCTTGCAATTAGTTTGAAGCCAAAGATCTTTTAAAACTGATGCACAAGCAGAATATCAGACTCCACAGGGCCAATAATGCTGCAGGTCACAGCGCTGGCTAGAAAATGCTGTGATCTACCAGTACGTGCTCCAGGAATGCGATGACATTCAAGATCTTTCCACCTGGTGAAGTCAGAAGCACTCACTGGAACGCACCTGAGTAGACCCTCCTGAGGACCCTGGTATGAGGTCTCCTGGAGTTAAAGTAGAGATGACCCCCACCATGTATGTGTGTATGATTTTCGAGCTCCCACAATTTACAAGCAGGTGACACTAAGTCAGGGGATGGGAGGCATCTCTTCTAGGGGAGAGGTTACTTTCTTGAATTCATGTATTCCAGGTAGTTTAATAAAACTCTTGATTTCTGTGCCAGAATCACGCAGCTACCACAAATACCTTTCATGCCACTCAGAATTCTTGCTAAATGCCCCAGATCTGGAGAGCAGGGGGAGACAGAGAGAGGGAGAAGGAGACAATCGTAGCTTCAACCCACTCCTCCGCACTGCAGAAGCAGGAATTTGCTCTCCAGATGGAATGTGGCTGCTTAATAGGGCCACAGAAGCAAAGAGGCTGCATCTGTAATGTTTCTGTCAAAGCAAATGAGGTCATTAACAGACGAGTTCAGTGATGGAATTGTCTCTCATAGTATTTATTATATGGTCTTTTTCCTGACACCTCCCACTGAGAGAATATTAAATATTTAATGCACACCAAGGCCCTGCTCATTTTTCATTCCCACTTCAGCATTTCAAGTCGGCTCCAATCTGCTGCTAGCTACAAAGTCGACTGGACAATAGACCATAATGAATTAACTCTTTGGAAGCCACCGTAGCATTTACAGGACTGTCAAGGACCGGGTGCTTTATCATCTCTGACTCATGCATGTGCTCTAGAATCCAATCCTCAATTCATTAAAACAAAGTAGGGAGAGGAGAGTGAGGGTGGAGAATTTGGGAAAGAGATTTCAGGAACCATTATTAAATAATGAAGGGGGAGATGGAAATGTTAGCCTGTAAAGGTGATAGGGCTTTATCTGCTCATTATTTCTAGAGCTAGTATCTACAAAATGAAGGTTACTCCTACGCAATGTCTTCAAAATCCTGAGCAACACATGTAAAATGGACCGCTGAGCCTGGGGTAGAGTAGAAGCAAGACTTTTGAGAATAGCTTACAGCACTAGTAATTGCAAATCTAAAACAGAGCATGAAGAGAAGGAGAGCAGGATGTTTCACATCATATGGTACTTGCTGCCCATCTGGTTGGGAAAGACAAAGTTGATCCTGCCTGGTAGCTGAGCTTTCCCAACAAGTCTACACAGTTTAAATGTCAACTTAAATGTCTAAACTTCCAACTGTGTCTCTAAAATCCCTTTCAAGATATTTGGCTAGATGGTGCTTCAAGAAGAAGAGGATAGCGTATGTAGGACATGCTACTCTGTGAGATTTTCATTAGATATTTCTGTTGTTGCAGTACCTAGAACTCCTTCATACCAGATCTTTGCTCAAAAAGCAAAATGTATGAAACTATATAGATGTGATGTCCACAAGCTGCTGGATTAAGGTTAGTGTGTGGAAGGGACTATCAAGGTGGCATCTGTCAGAGCTTCAGCTGTCCCTTCTCCATTCTTTGCTTGCAGAAGGCATTTGCAAGCAACATTTTCCCAGGTCAATTACTCCCTTTATTTACTGCCCTTTTTCCACCTTCACACAGTATCAGCAGATCTGCAGAAACTATCATACATGTGGTCCTAGGACCACACTGGTAAGAGAAAGGCACAAAAATAGAGTCAGGCTGGTTTCACCTACAAGGCAGAAATTTCAAGGAAACACGACCATCATATAAGTTTACTTAAAAAAAGATCCACTGGCAAATTACTCCTGCTTTTAGACTTACAAGTGCCCATTTGCTTATCTGGTTAACACTATCTGTCACTTTTACTGAGATATCAGGAAATCTGATTCCCACTTGTAGTGTGAAAGCAACCTGTATGTGCTTGACCTTTTTAATGTTTTGTAATTTGATTGGGTGGCTATTCCCATATTTCCTTGTCACCAGCCCTAGTAATCTGAGAGGCAGAAGTGGAAAAGACAGCCAGTAAAAATACAAGCAAACACAAGTGGGAATTAGCTGAGGCCTTGGGATGCCAAAATTACTCAAAGCTACATCCTCACTGAGAGCTCGGCCACAGCAGAGCTCAGCTGTACAGCTGAGGATTGAAGCAATAATCTTACAGCGTTGCCTCTCAGTCTTAATTCAAGGCTTAAATCCTGGGTTCGTGTTGGAGCTCTTTGCTGATGAGCTTTTAGAAGTGTGGATTTTCATTCTTTGTTGTACTGTTGCTCTGCCCAGAAAGCCCCAGTATGAACACAGTTATATCAGTATAACCACAGATATCCCTTACACAAGGGATTAATCCCATAGGAACAAATCTTTTGCATATTGGCACCAGAATGTTAATACAACAAACTGCAGGTTACAGAGGTGCCTTAGGTTTGTTTTCTGACCATTCTGCCTCAAAACTGAGACTGCTTAAATGAGTAAAACAAACCTGGACAGGAACAGGTATGTCAGCAAAGCCACTTCTAGATT
Source organism: Piaya cayana (assembly GCA_013389865.1). Taxonomy (NCBI): domain Eukaryota; kingdom Metazoa; phylum Chordata; class Aves; order Cuculiformes; family Coccyzidae; genus Piaya; species Piaya cayana. The sequence goes on from WAAB01010164.1 coordinate 50,951, forward strand.
GCTCTTGTTCTGCATCCACTAAGGCAGTTGTGCAGACAAAATTTTCCACACGTGCAAAGTCCTTCTGCAGAGACACTGCACTATTCCATGTAGTTTCCTCATCTGTTGATGAGGGGAAAGTGCATCTTGATACTTGAAGTCACAAATGGCAGGTTCCTAGGAGAGCAAAGTAAATTTAGAAAGTTTATTTCTAAGCTGTCTTGAAAATGTTTTCTATTGTCAGGCCCCAAAACCTCAAATTCCCCATGTGGTTTTATGCTGAATAAATCACACAATTAAAATTCTTTAAATCCCTGCACCCGGAATCCCAATGAAATGCCACACGTTTTCTCATAAGCCCTTGTGTGCTCGGTTCTGGGTGGGAGTTTAACAGAATCTCCTTCTGCCCCTGGCCGAGGGAAGGATGTAACCAGTTGTTCAGTCTGTGCAGTGTGATCCCAGGAGCAGAAGCCTCAGTTGTTTTTGCTTCCTTTCAACAAACCTACCCCTACAGATCGATTCCAGCCTGGTAAATATGCCCACAGTAGCTGCAGCAGTTGGTGTTTTCAAATATTCATCTTTTCAAAGGATGGTTTTCTCCCCCAGCCCCTTAGCAGAGAGCTCTTCTCTTTCCTCTACTCAAATTGCCTGCCATAGTTGTTCAGATTTTCACTTAAAATATCTCCTTTTCACTCCAGTGACTGTCTGCAGAGACACAACAACACAGAACCACCCCAGATTAGTGTACATTATGGCAGCCATTCGGTTTATTTATTTATGTGGACTTGGCCATTTCTTTCTCCAGTCATTAATAAAATGCAGTGGATTTGAACATGTACAACTTAAAATGGTTCCTAAAGGGAACCTTCTGCTCATGGAGAGGCTTCTTGGCTCCTGGTGCCTTTCACTCACCGCTTAGAGTGAAAATAACTATTAGTTTCTTTATTTCACCCCAAAATAGTCAGAAATAGTCAGAAATAGATTAGAAACAAGCACTCATGTTAAGAAGAACAGAATGAAATATCCTCCAGTGTTAATACAAAAATATTCCTTTGCCACTGTGTATTGCCATTCAAAACCACAACAGAAATTCAGTGTGAAGGCCAACATCCATTCTTATCTGGGTCTGAAGATTTGAGCCTTTTCCATTACAATGGAAGAAAACTTCAATTGTTTGGGACACGGGATCATCCTAGAGAAACTTGCAGCAAGATGAGCACACCTCATCTTACAGCTCAGGCTGTAAATATTTAGTTCAGTTATCATACAGCACCTAGCAAAATGGGGGCTTCAACCAGGGACTCAATGAGCCTGAAACACGTTATTTTAATGACTGCTGTATAATTGAGTCAGCATTCCATAAGGCACATATCCAGAGACATCCCTGTGCAGCACAAGATGTTGCATACGAACATTTCAGTCAAACCCTCTCTTACAGCCCTCACATTCCAGTTTTGGAGGCCTTGATCACTCTTCAATCCCATCTGAGCATTCTAACATCCAAATGACCTTTCCAGAGGTTATAGTGACCCTGCATTTTGCAGCCTCAGATTCTTTCTCTATTCTCCGCTGTTTTAAAGGTAGAACTTCCCAATACATTTTGAATCAATTTTTGCTGCCCCTGGGAGTGTTTCTTGTATGACAAGGAATCCCAGCTTAAAGGACTCTCAGAAAGAGTAAGAAATATGTTGACTTTCAGCTCAAAACTTGACATGCTTGCAATGTTTCTATGCTGATATTTTATTTTCCTGAAGCGAAAGATGATACTCAATGTTTCCTTTTACAAACATGCTTTAGAAAAACCAACAACCTCTGTTGTATCTGTCCACAATTGTTGTTCAAGCCCTGATTTGGAACATTCTAAAATTCTAGGGATATTTAACAACCTCAGGGATCCGGCAGGGCAGATGAGCCAGAAGGAGGGCTAAAGACATGACAGTAGCAATAGCCAGTTAATGCCAAGATCAAAGTGACATTTGGGCTTTAAATAAAGTACATTTCCCAGAACTAGGCAGATAAATGGTTAGGGAATATTCATCAGGTGTGTCATTACAGTGGTATTTCTCTTTATGTGGTAGACTGTTCAAGGACCAGGATGCAGGGACTAATGTCTGGAGGTGAGCACATCCATCAGCCATCCAACATACCAAGACTAGTCAGCGTACATTGCGATTAAGCTTGGACGTAGACGTGTTCCACATTTGTCGATGGCAGGTGACTGCACCCATAATTACTATAAGGAAGAGCCCCTCGTGGACTGAGACTTCTGCCAATTCAGCATGCACAGATAGGACAGTGACCAGCCATCTCATAACATTAGACTGTGACAGCAAAAAGCAGCTGGACACCCAAATCCCACAGATAATCAAAGAGTTCTGGAGATGAATGTTTCCTAACCTGCCTCTAAATCAATCCTACCAATGGAGGGCAGGATAGCCACCAGTTCTCTTTAAAATCAGCAGCACTTTTTTTCTTCTCTTCCTCCAAATCCCTTTTTGCCTTTCCTCCCTGGCTCCTGAGCACTGATGCAGGAATTTCAAGCAACATCAACCCTGATGTAACTCCATTTGATTTACAGCCAGCTGGAGGCTATTCTTTGCCTACCGTGATGCTGAATGGCAGATGCTACGAAGGTCCTGTTCTTGCCCCAACAAATCTCAAGTTAAAATAAAGGTAGTAGAGACCTTTAGACACAAGAACGAGTCATAAGGGAGGAAGAATATAGAAATCTCCCCTTCAGTTTCAACAGTAGAGGAAGCAGGCATATTTACCATGATCTGAATTACAGTAAATAACAGCATTTTGGAGCTGAGAAAACTCTGCTACATCAGAACGGTGAGAGCAAGGCTAGCTACTGAGGTAGAGGGATCAGATTTCTTGGTCATCCAGGTAGGTCATGTCCCACCGATGGAGTACGGTGGCTGGTATGTGACAGATTGTGGCTGTTTTAACCAGGCAGATCTACCGAAGGTCCAGGGGCTGCAGAGAGCGCAATAACAGCAAAGCCATGGGGAAGTATATGCTCTCCATTCACCAGCAATTCCCTCAAAATAAGGGTGAAGAAAGAGCCTAGAGGCCAAAAGACAGTTCTCTTGCTTGGTCACCAAAAGTTTTTATTTCTAAATTCTGAAAAGTCAACATCAGTCTGTTCTGGGCCAGGCAAAGTATATTGGTTTAGTCTGAGNGCCAAAGGTCCAGGGTCTGCAGACAGAGTCATAGCAGCAGAGCCATGGGGTAATATGTGCTCTCCATTCACCAGCAATTCCCTCAAAATAAAGGCGAAGAAAGAGCCTAGAGCCCAACAGACAGTTCTCTTGCTTGGTNAAACTTGGCATAAACCTTGACCCAAATACAAAATTTGCACTTAAAGGTAAAGAGGAGCATCCCTAAGTAAAGACAAGAAGGTTCCCACTTAAAATACTCTGGCTTATCTGCTAACAGATTTGTTTCTTGAACGTTACTTTCACAGGCAACTGTATTGATGATCAGCCTGTTCCAATTCAGTCTGAGTTCAGTGCTCATCTAGTGTGGTGTGGCAGGATCAGGGCTGAGGACATGTGGATTTGTTACTAGATAACCTTCCTCAGTTTTCTATGCAAACCTATGAATCACTGTGCAGGATTTCCATTTCCCTGGGTGTCTGCAACAGAGATATTTAACAAACAGCGACTGTGACACTGCAATTTTCAGTCTTCTTTGAGGAATCTCAATATTATCTCCAGTGAGGCAGTTACAAATCGGCTGCTCTTTCTATTTAATTTGGACAAGACCAGGACAGTTGGTATAAATGGTCATAGCTTCACTCCAAACGTCAGCTGGTGTTATCCTGGCTGAGGATCTGCTCTTACATCTGTTCTCTGGTTTCTCAGCATCTTCAAGCATGGCACGGGTAGGTGGCAAAGTACAGGACTTATCACATGTGATAGAGCATTATAAAGTGATTTCTGACTGCTAAGGAGTCCTTCCATTGACTTCAGGGCTGTGGCTTAAACCTTTGATCAGCTGTATCTCTTCTCAGAAAGGAGTGACTGGTGCATAGGTGGGGACGGTGGCAGCTCCTGTGCTCTCAGCCCCAAGGGTCCACTTAGGCCTTCTCTGAGTCAGACCTCAGTTGCCATGGCTGTAAAAGAGTGATAAGATGTTTACTGCAAGGTGCTTGAATACAGAAAGTGCCAAGGATCATCCTGATTAATGATTAGGTGATGCCAGAGGGGAAGGAGTTGCTCACAATAAAATAGATTTTTTTGGGGGGGGTTCACACGGGTTAGAAGTTGCAACCTTTCAACTTACCCAGAGCCTTTTTGTTATTTTATGTGAATGAAGGCGAGTGCTGAACTGCTGTGCTTTATAGAGCAGGTACTCAGCCACTGTTTTGTTGAAAAAGAGAAAACATATTAGGATATCACATACGTGGAAGGAAGCCACCCAGGGCAATTTGCACATCCATCTCCCTTTGGTTCCCTCTAGAGTCAGATGGAGAGAGCATCTTCCAATGACCTAGAGATGAAGCTTTGGGGAATCAAGCAACCTGCTCAGCCTGGCTCAGCAAAGGGTGGATGTGAGATATGAGCAAGGTCAAACAGCATTTACAGCACACCGCTGTGGTCCAGACACAAAGCAAATGGGTCATTACTGCTGGGAGCCCAGGCTGGCACTGGCTAGGGTGCAACTCAGTTGGGCACTTTCCCTGTAAGAAGATTTGCACACTCAGTCTCTCCAGCCCTGTTTGTGTTGACCTTGGCTTGGTTTCCCCTCTGCTCGTGCTGTCGCTTGCACCTGTGCCAAGTGGAGGGAGAACACCAGTGTTGCAGTGCAGCAGCGTTTTGCATCCTCTTCAGGGAGGATGCAAAAAGTGGTTTACAGTTTCACCCACCTAAACCCAAGGTGGGTCTGAAGATTAGGGAGAAGCAAGGCTCCTATTGTTTGCATTGGAGAGTGTGAGATCGCTGTTAGATGGAGCAGAGAGGGGTCCAACTGGCTGTTTTCCTACCAGCCCCTCAGGGCATCCTGGTAACCTGCCATCCCCTGTGAAATTAGAGTTTCTAAAAGATCAGGCAGTGGCCAATTGGAAAACATGACTGCACAGTATCAGCTGCGTGTGGGACCTGACCCAGGGCTTGTCCAGATTTGAAAATATCCTGTCCAAAGCTCAGTGGTAAGGACAGACGCTGTTGCTGCTCTTAGCAGAAAAACAGAGAGAAGAGCTGTGGGCTGACTGGGCCCTGGCACTTTATTCTGGGTGGGCAAATAATCCTTAATTTATTTATCAATATAATCCGTTAATTTGCCCTAGTGTTCTCCAATTCATATATTTTATAGTTCATTTTTATTTGCTTTTGTTCCTAGCTGTGTATGGCATTGATATTCAGTTTTGCAGTGGGCTTTTTCTTTCTTCTTTCACAACAGTCTTAGCTGCCATTTCTGCAGCCACAATATTTGGAGGACTCTGTGGAAACTGGTTTTCAGAAAAGACCTGGATCTGCTTCCCTCCAGGAAGTGGATCCAAGGGGATCAGCCTCCTGCAGGTTTTGCCCCTAAAAGATGTGGTGTGATGAAAAAAAGACCTGATGGCCATCTAGCTGCTGGAGGGGCCACAAACCTACCTGCCCTGGAGAAGTGTTCTCATGAAGATCATCAGGGCTTCACGTCTCCTCTCTGCTGACACAGCACCTAACGCGCCGCCTTCATCCAGCTCTTGATCCTTCCGGTAATACACAGTAAAGGTACCATTTTTCACCACAGATTAAATGCATCAGTGCTGCTAACCTGGCCAAACAGAAGTCTGAAGTAATCATATTCTTCTAAAAGAGAGGCCTCCAAGCAGACTTGGAAGTCTCCTTGCTTCCAATCTTGAACAATTATGTGCTGATTCATGAATCAGTCCGTACCAGCGGAAGCGCGTTGCAGGTCAGGGTAGGAATGAGAGTAGAGATTCTTCAGTGCTCACAGATCTCATGAAAAATAATATTCTTAAGAATAACCTCCTCGGTTCAGCCCTTCCTTTAGTTTTTGTGTGGTGTTTGGTGCCTCTAGAAGTGCCTCAAAGAGCGCTAAAGCTCTTGCAGTTTGTGCCATGCCAGCAATAGCTGCACTCCTGCATCCCAGTGTGCCTGGAAGCAGAGTAAGCTCTGACAGGGAGAAGTTTTGCCCTTGGAAGACTATATTCGCTCTGGGTTTTGCTGACTGGGGCATCTAACTAAGGCTTTCCTTAAGTCCCTAGCATTTCTAAGAGCTCTTTAAAATGCTTCAGATGCAAGAGTTCCTGTGAGCAGAGATTTCCCCTGCTGCAGTGTCGCTCTCTCTTCCCGGTCGAGCTGCTTGTCTTTACAAGACTTGTCAGAGGGGAGGTGAGAGCAGCGCTTTGTCAAAGCTTGCTGGAAACCAGCTAAACCCTCCAAATACATTGGAAAGGAGGAACAGACCCACCCAGAGCATGAGTCCATAGAAGTAGGACTTACAGGAAGCAGCAGTGTCTTTTAAGAGTCCGACTGATATCGTTGGAGAAAATTTTCAGGAGCACAACTGCTTCTTTTGTGTGTGAAGCAGAAAATGTGAGGTTTTGGGCTATGAAATCAAACCTCATCTTTAGGGCAGGATCGGGCCACTGGGCACCCTACTGTTCTCAAAATTGTCTGCATGATGTTGTTTCCTCATTTGCCTCTGGGGATCCTTGTAACTAAGGGAACCATTTTGTTTTGAAGACTGAGAAGGGAATCAAATAGTTGAACCCTCGGTAAACATGCGAACGCAACGGGTTGTCTTAGATGATTTGTTAGTTTGGACCTGAGCCATGAGACCTGGAGACTGCAGTCCAAATTCCTAGAGCTCCGACGTCTGACATGCAGAGCAGCAGATCAAAGTCAGGATGACTGAAGCTCATTATCAGTTGGAGAAGCAGCCACAGGAGTTTCCAGGTGGAATCTTCTTGAAATATCTCCTGCCCATTTCAAGTCTGGCAATCTTGGCTGAATCTGAGTCACCTACTTAATAAAAATTCCATGTTCGGTCCATAGAAACGCTTCCAGCACAATTAGATCAATTTCCTCTAAGTAGCAATAAATGTGTTTTCCTTTAAAAGGCCAACACAAGCACATTATCACAGCCTATAATCCTCATTCTCTCTATTAGCTCAAAGTACATCCTAAAGGCCAAGGGTCACAGCTAAAGACTAATCAGTCTCATTAGCCTGTCTAATTTATCTTAACTAGGGGGACACAAACACACTAAAACTGTTAGGGAGACTTTTTGATCATGATATGGGAGTCATTCATCAGGGTCCTGCAGCTTCCAGAGACAGGAAGGAGAGAAACATCCCAGGGACAAAGCTTTTCTCCGAGGATGCTCTGGACCAAGATGCACCCATGCAGGCAGGAGGAGGTAGAAACCCTCCCAGGGGCTCCTGCTGTCCAACCAGGCAACATCCCAGCAAACTAAGGGGGAGATAAGGAAAAGTGTCTCCTTCTTGTTCTCACCTGCGTGCCACCCAGCAGCTCAGCGTCTTCCTTGCTTCGGCAACTGCTGGCACTCGTTGGACCAGGGAAGGGTTTGAGCCTGGCTGCTAAAGTTTAACCCTCCTCCAGCTGCACTCTCCCGAGGGCCCTGTCAGCCACCACAGCCACCTGGGGACAGGAGCTGCCCCTCCTTCTCCCATATGCATCACTCTCGTGTCAGTCTCCAGCGCTCAGCACCATCCTGGCTAAGATGCTGTGCTGCTCTGGCAGTTTGGGAGGGGATGGTTGAACTCCTCCCTGCTCCCCTGCCAGGCAGGTGGAGAAGGGGGATAAGGGACACAATGCTTAAGTCCAGCTGGAAGCAGCAAAAACAAAGGAAAAACAAATCAAAAATTAACTCCTGTGGAAACAGTGCTGTCTGTGGTTATCCAGATAAGATAACCAGGTGGTTTAGATGCTCCCAGACCAACAAGAGAGACTTGCTCTGGTACCTCACTTTTAACCATTATTGAGCAATACAAATTCTCTTGCAAATATTGTCCATAATTATTGTTCAGGTGTTGGGTTTTAGGAGCCCAAGGTAATGAAGCAAAACCTGAGGCTGGTTTCCAGTCCCAAGACCCAAACTCACATTTCCACCCTGAATGCTCCTGGCTAGGAGGAAATTCAGACTTCATGCTGCCAGCACGTCTTTGTCGGATATTAAAGGACAAGGAGATTTTCTCCTAAGAAAAGAAGGAAATGGAGATTATTTAAGGAGTTTCAGTAGGAGGAGGCTGACCAAACTCTAAATCAAAGTCATCTCTTGAGACTCTCTTGAGAGAAAGGAAAAGGTTATCCCTCAGATCCCTACTTCTGTCTTAGAAATATGTGGCTCCAGAATAGTTGTATTTCCAGCGGCAATCAGCCACAGAAAGGACAGCATGGCTATCGCAGGTCCTTTCCTTCACACACAACCCTTTTTCCTGTATCATGTGTGTGTCCTCATCTTGCCTTCCATGACACGTGACATCAGAGCACCTCGGCCTGCAGCCGTGCAAACAGGGCTGAGCTGTTTAAACTCGGCTGAAGGTTCAGCTGCCATGCAAACCTTTCATCATCCAGCCAAGGGGCTGCTGCCAAGGACAACGGTTACAGCAGAAGCGTTCTTTGGGGACCCATCTTCTTCTCTCTCCGTCCATCACCTGCCTTGCACAGATCACAAGCACCAATGCTGAAGCTGTGGAGCTCAGGAGGCTGCCAAAGGACTTGTAACCTGGGATTCCACCTGTGGGGAGGGAAGTTTGAAGCGTATGTCATACAAACAGGTTAAATTTTGAAGTTGAAACTCCTCTGATTACAAGATTTATACAGTGTCATAGGAGTTTGTGTCACCGTGTCCCATTTTTTGGTCATCTACTTTCTCACTTCCAAGATACTTGAATGGAGAATGTTTAGGGAGAAATGAGCTTCACCATGCCTTTCACAGACAGAAGCATGTGTGCTTTCACACTATATTGTCCACTCATGCTCATCTGGTCAAAAGAAAGGGGAAGAGATGTAAAGGGGTGGTCCTCAGCACAGCTCCAATGCTGGAATTATCTCTAGTTTGCTAGTTCTTTAGTCTTGTTGATGAATTCTTACAGGTAGGACAAAACTGCAGTCAGGGCCACGCACCTCAGCCTTGATGGGTAGCAGCTCCCTACTGCAAGAACCGATAGAAGAGTTCCCCACTTAATTAACAAGCTGAGCAACCTCCATATTTATTTTCAGAGAAACCGTGGCCACTCTCATTCCTGTGCACAGAAATTAAGTGGATAGTTTTGGACAGCAAATCTTGAAAATGCCAGTCTGTCCAGATTTTGAAATGTTTTAAATCACAGCTCCTAATAAAGCTCCTAATATTGAGTTTTTCCAGTGGTCTTAAACAACTGTAGCAATTGGCGCATGTCCTGGGGGAAAGCCAGCTCACTGATCTCAGGTACTCGTGTAGCTATGTGCAGCTTTGAAGGGGGTAAGAAACATTCCTGTGCATCCCAGTTCATCCAAGCAATCAAGCACATGCTTAGTTTTACAAATTTACACCTGGTTAAGACTAAGTATGAATAGTGAGATTTAAGTTCCTGCTTACATCTATGCTTCAAATGTCTTACAGACATCATCTCTGGGTTTTGTTTTCTTTCCTTTTTTTGTTTTACTTAATACTCTCATGCAATACTACCCACAAGCTTTTGACAGGAGAAATTTCGCACAGTCTTGTGTGGTCAGGCTCCTTTGGGCAGGATACAGCTCGCCTGACGGAGCTTGTCCAGCCTGGGCACCTTGTCCAAGTTTCTTCTGTAATCAGGGGAGAAGTTGGGTGCCTCTGAAGGAGGATTCATCCTTTCTGTCTGGGGCAAGCAACTTAGGGCAGATTAATCAGATTGTGGAGATCCCTGCCTTTTTCCCAGGACAGTCAAAAAAGTCTAGACTTTAAGCTTGGATTAGTCACTTAACTTCTAAGCAGCCGTAGTGAAGCAAAAAACATTGCACCTGAGACTTTTTTCAGGCTATAGGGTTAGGTGAGAAGAATCCAGGTCTCACTTTCAGAGCCACACAAGCCCGGCTGGGCAGTGAGTTATTAGTGAGTTATTCCCTGAGAGCAAGGGTGGGAAATGCCCACTCTTGTTCCCAAGCTCTGCTCACAGCCATCTCCCAAATCATCAAAGAATCACAGAATCACCAGGTTGGAAGAGACCCATCGGATCATCGAGTCCAACCATTCCTACCAGTCTCTAAACCATGTCCCTCAGTACCTCATCCACCCGCACCTTAAACATGTTCGGAGTTCGAGGAGAACTGTGCAGTCAGATCCTTATTTTCCTCGCATGCAGAAACTTGCCAGATCCCCAGTGAAAGATCCTGCTCCCCAACTCTCAGGCGTATTTGTTCCAGCATTAATCAGAATGTAGGGTGGAAGCATTCATAATGTCCTGGAAATAAGGAGGAAGGCAAGAAATGAAGGAGATGTAGGGGAGGGAGGAAAATTCATTCATTGAGATGATGGAGTGACTCCTTCAAACAAAAAATTACTAATGATTAAAACAATGCTTAGGCCTGTCTGTTTAAATTTTAAAGGTATATTATCCCAGCCAAAGGGCTCCAGTGCTCAGCACCTCTTCCTACTGATTACGGTCTAGCTTTCCATTTTCATATAACCTTGAAATACAATAATGTCAATGTATGCACAAGGATTCTTTTTTTTTTTTTTTGATGGGTCAAGTGATGTAAATGAATTTTTTTCTTTTTGTCTAATAAAGATCACTCTTTACCTTAAATCCCTACACCTCTTCTCTTTTAGAGGAATGAGAGGAGGCTCTGTGTCCACCCACCATGCTTTGTGTTTCTGATGGTGAGAGGAAGTCTGTAGAGTACAGGAAAACAAAAAAAAATAAAAATCAATCCCTCTATCTTTCATTTTATTTCTGACTTGATAGTTGGAAATACGCAGACTTTCAGATCCTTCACTGAATGAAGAGATTTTATAGCACTTAATTCCCACAGCAGCAATTGATGGCTTTATTCTACTTCCTCCTCCTCCTCACGGCACCCATGCTGTTCTTCCCACAGCGGCTCCGCAGCATTTCCTTTGCTGGATCACACTGGTTAGTTATTTTGCAATGCAGATAAGCCCTCTTTGCATCGTTTCCAGGGGAGAGAAACCGAACAGAAGATCCCCTTTTGGAAATAGGCTGCTTCTTTCTTACGTGCTGCCTTCCGCTGTCACAAAAACATCACACACCGTATCCTTCCGTTCCAGATCTTATATCCAACAAGCTTTTGCTGACTACATAACCTTCACTAACCTGAAATTCCTGAGTGGTCCCAGGAGCTCAATGCATCTTCGAATAAAATTTTTGTAATGTCATTTAAGGGTATTCCTAATCCAGAATTATTGAGGAGGCCTGGGTCATGGGAATTGAGTTTGACACTTGACAAATACTTGGCTTTGTGTAAATGGACAGGCCACTGAAATAACTGCCTTTGGATGTCACATGAAGAGAAATTAATTCTTTATTAACTTCCGCAATGATAATCTAATAAACTCGTTTGGTCTACTAGTTTCAGCACTTAAAGCGCTCAGTCAATTGGATGCAAATAGATTTTTTTCTTCCCCTCTGGAGCTGTGCCTTCTCATTGTGCAAAGGGACATCGGTGTGAAAAGCCAGGTCTGGCATGTCAGGGTATGGGGAGGGGGGTGTTCAGATCCTGCTACAGCTTAGTGTGAGAGAGACAGGCACAGCAGAAAGACAAATAGCAGGGGCTATAAAAGTACTCTATTAGGACTGAAAAGGGTTGTTTTTATTAAAAATTCATATTTTAAACAAATTCGCTTTTACTTGAATTCAGATCCCTTTTCTTCTTAATCAAGTATTAAAAAAAAATAGACAAGGAAGCAATATATTACCTGTTTCCTTTTATTAGCAAAAGGCTTTAGTCCCAGCCTTTAGGACTCTTTGCTGGGTGCTGCACAAATACAAAGAAAGCTGGAGTCCCCGTCCTATAATTTTAGTGGCGAATGCCAAAAATAAAAATTGAGCTATGTGGACCAAGTAAGCCTTTAATTCTAGAAGCCAAGTGTGTTCAACAGGAAAACAAGGCTGTAATGTGTGACCTAAGTGTCAAATCAACGCAGCCATTGCCACTTCAAGGTTGAATTTCAAATGTCAAGCCACAAGCTGCTGTAGACTGACCAGGAACCCTGTGCAAAATAAGCAAACAAAAAGGCTTTAAATACAGAGTGAAACGCGACCTCGCCCTGCTTGTTTGGCCCTTTCTGTGTTGTATTTCCATGTGCCTGATTCTGTTGTCAAAGAAGAGACTTCAGAGGGTTCCAGGCTTCTGCATTTCCCAACAATAAGCCCATGCAATTGTGATCTTTTTCATATTCATGCAAACTTCACTGCATCGCTGCTGTTTGCTCTACACCCACCGAGAGCAGAGCACAACGGGAGCTGGATTTAAAAGCCAAGCAAGACTCACGTCTTGCCAGTAGGCATTTGTTACCCTGCCTGTTGGTGCAGCACATCAACAACATTTAATTTGTAAGAGCCAAATATTTATTACTATTTGCTAATCAAGTTATTTCATAACAACATGAAAAATAGTGAAGCCTAAGTCTGTCAGTTCCATATAAATATATAATTTGCACAGGAATATATAAATATATGTATGAGTATTTACTTCTCATTAGTGGCAATTACCCTATGAAAGAGATGCTGGAAATAGAGCAAGGGTTTTCTGGATTGCCTTACTCCTCAGTATCCTCTCTGCTTCTCTTTAATCAGAGGCAATGTGGGGTGGAAGTCTTCTCTTGCCTGTTGTGTCCTGCTCTCTGGCATCACTGTAGAACTCCCAAGGAGGTCAAGGTCCACCACCAAAGGGGCTGATCTCTCTGCATTCTTATACTGTCAAAGAAAAAACAGATTCAAGGCGATCCAGAGTGCCCAGATGAACTTCCTGCTCTGAATCAGCCTCAGCATCGCTACCACTGGCTTTGCTTCCTGAATATTTGTGAGATCAAAGGAACCAACTGCCTTTTTTTTTGGAATATCATTCTCACTGGCAGTCTGATGCCCTCCCACATGAACCTTGCTGCCCACATAGCTTCATAGTCCTTCTTTTAAGCCTGTACTAATAATTTACATGTTGAAGACACTCCCCAGCCAGCCTCCCTGCTCTCTGCCCTCACTCCAACGTGCAGTTGGCATCTCAGTCTCCACATTTGTCCCTCGCCATTTATTTCTCAGAGGTCAGCATTGAACAAAATTAATAGGTTCATACCGAACAGGCTAACAGAAAACAATCTGGAAGAGCTCACCAAAGGTCCTGCAGTCCTTTCCTCCATGCCACACCATCAGTTCTGCCCGTGTCATTCTCAGCAGATGTTTGTCCAGTCCAACACCAGTGCCGCATTTGTTAACACTCAAGAGGAATGCCCTGCAGCCCACAGACTGGGTTTCAGTTACACTAACTTTCTATCAACACCCAAAAACCACTCTCTGCTAATGCCAGGGTGGGAAAACAAGTGCTTGTGACATGCTCCACCATTTGCTGAGTTCTGTCTTGCCGTAGCCTGAGCCAAGGTCTCCACCTCGGTCTGCAAAAAGCAGCTGTTATTTATAGGCCACTCTCTGCACTCTCCCGTTGCTGTATCAAAGCAGTAAAGAGGCAGGGACCATCTCCCTGTTTACAATATATTTTCATTATTTCTCACCAGCAGCACCTGATGGGGAGGGACAACATGAGGTGAGAACCTTCTTCTCTCACTCAGAGACTCTCCTGCAGAGATAGTCTTAAAATCACAAGAGCATCAATGTTGAATCCTGAGGTCCTGAAAGACCATAAATATTGTGCTGGCGGGCTTGGGGTTTTATTTCAGGTTGGGGGAGGTTTCACTTCCCAAAGAGGGATCATAATCATGTTGTTTCTCCCAGTTGTAGGGTTTGCTACTCCTTTCTCCCAGGTAGGCACCTGGTCTCAGGGACCTTCTGCTGCTTTTTCCAGAGCTAATGCCAGAATCATCTTTCCAGCTGAGAAGTAGGCAGGTGTCTTAAGACAGCCTGAAGTNCACGCGATGTGAGAACCTTCTTCCCTCACTCGGAGACTCTGTTGTTATCACGCTCTCCTGCAGAGATAGTCTTAAAATCACAAGAGCATCAATGTTGAATCCTGAGGTCCTGAAAGACCATAAATATTGTGCTGGCGGGCTTGGGGTTTTATTTCAGGTTGGGGGAGGTTTCACTTCCCAAAGAGGGATCATAATCATGTTGTTTCTCCCAGTTGTAGGGTTTGCTACTCCTTTCTCCCAGGTAGGCACCTGGTCTCAGGGACCTTCTGCTGCTTTTTCCAGAGCTAATGCCAGAATCATCTTTCCAGCTGAGAAGTAGGCAGGTGTCTTAAGACAGCCTGAAGTGGCAAAGAGCCAGGGCATGGCAGAAGTGCAACTGTTAGCCACAGAGGCAGCAACAGCACTGTCATGTCCTTCCCCAGCAAACTAGGGGCTTTCAGTCAATTTGGAGGTGGCGGCACTGCCATGGGCTCTGGAGCACTCTCTAAACCAAGCTGGCACTATGCTATGGTACAGATCTGCTTTTGTTCACTGGGAAAAGAAGATATCAAAGAGTTCCAGGCACTGCAATAGTTTCCAGAGTTTGTTTAAGGTTTGTAATTTCCTAGAAACCAGTTTAAGAGTATTTTACAAAGTAAATCGAGACATGGGAGTAGCAGCAGCTTAGTTTAACCTGTATAATGTGTCAGGGGCAGCGCAGGTTTACAGCATCACTGTGAAAGCAGCATCCACTTGCAGCCAGGACAACTGGCAATCAAAACCTCCTGCATGAGAAGCAGTCTATGAGACACACTTTCTAATTCAGGAGGCATCAGTCCATCCTGCCACCTCCCTGATTGCTGGACAGTGCGACAAACCTGTTCCGTTACTGAAACACTCGTGTTTTCACAAAGAGGAATGAGAATCAGAATGACATTAAAACCAAGAGCAAAATGCTCTCGCGTTAGAAAAATAAACTGCTTCCTCCAGGCTCAGAGAACGCTCATTCATTACCGAGACTTGTTTGCAAAGAAATTTTAAGCAAATGTTGATAATAACAGGATACAATGGAAAATTATAGTCCTGTATGGTTTTCATATTGCATTAGTTCAGATCTACTTGTACCACCTGCTTAATTTCAACTTTCTCCCAGTGATACCTCCTGGAGGTTTCAGGACTACCTCCCTACATCTATATTTGGGTATAATTTGAGTGTAATTTGATACATAATTAGGGTAGAATAGAAGACTGAGTATTTAACTACCCATACATCTCTCTCTAATTTAAATAATTCCTAATATATCTAACTAGTTTGCCTCATACTGCACTGATGTGTATTGAACTGGGGATAATGAAATAAGGAATGTGAGGGGGAAAAATGTTATTTCAGAGTCAGAAGATCACCAATTAATGACATGAAAA
>WAAB01010164.1:66888-139412 GCA_013389865.1 Piaya cayana
TGCCACACCATCAGTTCTGTCCGTGTCATTCTCAGCAGATGTTTGTCCAGTCCAACACCAGTGCCGCATTTGTTAACACTCAAGAGGAATGCCCTGCAGCCCACAGACTGGGTTTCAGTTACACTAACTTTCTATCAACACCCAAAAACCACTCTCTGCTAATGCCAGGGTGGGAAAACAAGTGCTTGTGACATGCTCCACCATTTGCTGAGTTCTGTCTTGCCGTAGCCTGAGCCAAGGTCTCCACCTCTGCCTGCAAAAAGCAGCTGTTATTTATAGGCCACTCTCTGCACTCTCCCGTTGCTGTATCAAAGCAGTAAAGAGGCAGGGACCATCTCCCTGTTTACAATATATTTTCATTATTTCTCACCAGCAGCACCTGATGGGGAGGGACAACATGAGGTGAGAACCTTCTTCTCTCACTCAGAGACTCTCCTGCAGAGATAGTCTTAAAATCACAAGAGCATCAATGTTGAATCCTGAGGTCCTGAAAGACCATAAATATTGTGCTGGCAGGCTTGGGGTTTTATTTCAGGCTGGGGGAGGTTTCACTTCCCAAAGAGGGAGCATAATCACGTTGTTTCTCCCAATTGTAGGGTTTGCTACTCCTTTCTCCCAGGTGGACACCTGGTTTCAGGGACATTCTGCTGCTTTTTCCAGAGCTGATGCCAGAAACATCTTTCCAGCTGAGAAGTAGGTAGGTGTCTTAAGACAGCCTGAAGTGGCAAAGAGCCAGGGCATGGCAGAAGTGCAACAGAGGCAGCAACAGCACTGTCATGTCCTTCCCCAACAAACTAGGGGCTTTCAGTCAATTTGGAGGTGGCGGCACTGCCATGGGCTCTGGAGCACTCTCTAAACCAAGCTGGCACTATGCTATGGTACAGATCTGCTTTTGTTCACTGGGAAAAGAAGATATCAAAGAGTTCCAGGCACTGCAATAGTTTCCAGAGTTTGTTTAAGGTTTGTAATTTCCTAGAAACCAGTTTAAGAGTATTTTACAAAGTAAATCGAGACATGGGAGTAGCAGCAGCTTAGTTTAACCTGTATAATGTGTCAGGGGCAGCGCAGGTTTACAGCATCACTGTGAAAGCAGCATCCACTTGCAGCCAGGACAACTGGCAATCAAAATCTCCTGCATGAGAAGCAGTCTATGAGACACACTTTCTAATTCAGGAGGCATCAGTCCATCCTGCCACCTCCCTGATTGCTGTACAGTGTGACAAACCTGTTCCGTTACTGAAACACTCGTGTTTTCACAAAGAGGAATGAGAATCAGAATGACATTAAAACCAAGAGCAAAATGCTCTTGCGTTAGAAAAATAAACTGCTTCCTCCAGGCTCAGAGAACGCTCATTCATTACCGAGACTTGTTTGCAAAGAAATTTTAAGCAAATGTTGATAATAACAGGATACAATGGAAAATTATAGTCCTGTATGGTTTTCATATTGCATTAGTTCAGATCTACTTGTACCACCTGCTTAATTTCAACTTTCTCCCAGTGATACCTCCTGGAGGTTTCAGGACTACCTCCCTACATCTATATTTGGGTATAATTTGAGTGTAATTTGATACATAATTAGGGTAGAATAGAAGACTGAGTATTTAACTACCCATACATCTCTCTCTAATTTAAATAATTCCTAATATATCTAACTAGTTTGCCTCATACTGCACTGATGTGTATTGAACTGGGGATAATGAAATAAGGAATGTGAGGGGGAAAAATGTTATTTCAGAGTCAGAAGATCACCAATTAATGACATGAAAAACCTAGTGGGAGTATCTGTACACTTAATGCCCCTTCTGCTTCAACTCTAATGCAGTCATAGTGTGTGGTGTGAGGGTTCTCAGAATAGTTTTTAGAACAACTTATATTTCTGTGAAGCTATCTTAACATGATCAAATATCCCACAGCTTTTGATCAGAACTTAAACATACAAAGGGTCAGAAATAAGATGAATTTCACTCTCAGCTAGCTTCAGCAACGTCTTAGACATTGCATCTGGAGGGGAACAAATGCCTTTTGCAGTTGTACCTCCCTCTTTCTCTGTCTAGAGAGAAGCTAGATTATTGGCTCAAAAAATAAAGAAGCCTAAATTTAAGATGGTTAAAGTTAGGTGAGTTCAGCTATTTGGGGTGTGACTATGCATCCTTGCTGATGCAGTGTAGCACGTCGCGGTCAGGGAATTGTTTAGCTGTTGAACAGGAGTTGACTGGGTTTTACTCTGGTGAAACACCACTGCTGGATTTCATCCTGCAATGTGGGAAATACTTTAGCACATTCCTTTCTTTAACAATATAAATTGTCCCGCTCACGCCTAAATAGGGGCAGGTGCTGATGGATGCACGGGCAGGCAAGATGTCAGACGTGGCTGGGCATTGAGATTTCAAGATGTCATTCTATCTTTGTCAAGGGAGGGGGGTAAAATGGAAAATCCTGAAGTTTTTGAAGGGTAAAGAAGTTTAATTTTAATAAAGATAAAAATTTGTATTATGATTTTGGCTGGCTTCTTTAACACAATATAAAATATAGCCATTTGTATAGTATAGTTATAGTATGTAAAATATTGAAAATACAGCACAGTGTAGCCTGCTACCAGCTGGTTATTGGAAAAAAAACTATGGCTATGGAAGTTGTTAAAAACTCCATTGAAAATTTCAACAAAATCTACTCTCTGCAAAAGAATGCTTCCACTTAAATCGTTATTCTCGATGGGAAATTATTTTTTTCAGGAAATTTTCAATCCACACAAGAGTATGGCAAAAAACAGCCCAGCCAGCCCGGGCTCCCACGTGCCGTGGGCTGGTGCAGAACCAACACTTTTCCCCATTACAGACAAAAGAATATCTTGGCTAAATACCCTTGGGGTGTGTTTTTATGGGTTTTTTTCCTCAGCATAATCCCTCATGTTCCTTCCAAACAATTTCTAGGGATGTCAGCAGGACCCCTTGCATATCAGAGCAAGCTGCCTCCTGCAGTCCACGGCTTCCTGGGCTCCGCTGCTGCCTATCCACGATGCCGCCAACGATGTGCACCCCAAAATACCAGGTCACTTCACTGTCCAGCTTAGAAGCATCGTTCCATAATCCTTCATACATCTAGGTTTCAGCCAAGGGGAATGGTGACATGCAGCACCTCTTGGGGGGCAGCACCCAGCCTTGCTCCCATCACATCACCATATTCCCGACGCGGCGCGGACATCCAGAAAGCTCCGGCTCACTAGCTCACACGCTCCCTCCCCCTTCCTTGTCAGGGTTTCTTTCTGTGCAGAACAGATGGGCACAAGCTGTTTGGGAACCACTGCCATTCCCTCCCCCAGAACCCATGGAAAGATGCATCACCGGAGCAGGGAGCAATCCCCTCCCGGCTGCGGCACAGCACCCTTTTCAGAGGGGCAGGTAAAAGTTTAACCAGGCTGGCTTTCAGCGTTGGAGGCAGAGCTGCCTTTCATAGCCATGATAAATTGCTCCTGTCAAAACTACATGAATGCTCATATTGAAAAGCTCTTCTTTCTTTCTTTTTAACTTTCCCCCTCTCTCCAGTCACGCGGCGTCTCTCGGTTGTTAGCCAACATTTAATGCCCACTTAGTCAAAGGGCACTTCCACTCCTTCTCATCTCTCTGTCCTGTCCCCTGGGGCTGCTGGGGCTGAGTTGTCACAGAAATACTGACGAGGAATAAAATAAAAAAAGATGGGGTGAGGAAGAAACCCTTTAATGCTTTTAGGGCTTTTGATTTCATTTGGGTCCTTCTGCCAGTAGTCCCTAACCAAAGCAATTGTTGATGGAGAGGTGGACAGACTGATGTCTTCTAAGTAAGTTTCCAGTTGTCAGCATGTTCTGAGTTTACAGGTTAGTTTCGTTTTATAATATTTTCAAAGTTGCTAATGAATGCATAACACAAACCAATCCAACAGAGCTCCTCTCCAAGCAGATGTGCTGCAGCAAGGCCAAAACATACTGGAGGGGTCACAGGGAGGCAGAGCCTGTCCAGCTCTTCCTACAGTTCTAAGACCCTTCCCACCTGTCAGGAAGGTACTTCTGCACAATGGGTGCCCCAGAAGAGGAACCACAGCTGATGTAATCTGGGGAGAGGTGGCTTTAGCCATGGAATTTACTCCACTTCATCCAAAATTGCCTTTTTTTTCCAACCTTCTGGCCCCACTGCAGCACTGCTCTGCTGGGGCTTGTAATGGTCATGGAGCCCCAAAAACAGTCGGAGAAATGACTAGGACATCACCTTATGGTCACCATGATGATTCTTTGAACCAATTGTCTATTCTGGGTTTGAGACTGATGGGAAAAATAGGTTTAGGATGCTTGGCTAGCAACAAGCCAGGTCAGCCTGGGCTGGCCACTCACTCAACTACCTCAGGGTCAGACACTCAGGAGAGGCATCAGAGTCTAGTATAACGGAAGGTGACCTGAACATCCACCCAGGGCACTTTGCACTTGTGTTGGTGTCATATTGGTGCATGTTATAGCCACAAACTCCTCTTCTTCTCTCTCTTATAGCTACAAACTCCTCTTCTCTCTCTAGGATTGCTGTAAGGAACAAGGGTGACAGGATGACCATACAGCTGTCCCCACTGTGCTGCTCTGATGCGTGTCCCCAGTCAAAGCCCATGGTCTGATGGGACTGTGACACTCACAGCACACAGGGCTCCTGTGGTCGTGTGTTTCACCCAGCCTGGATGTGAGAAATACCCAAACCTTAGAGTGCTGCAGCTCCCATTTCAGAACATCTCTCCCTCCTCCTCAGCACCTAAATGGTAAATCTTACCCACAAATTCAGCGCCAGGCATTCAGCTCACATCCCCTAAGAAAAGATTTGAGACATATTCCCACACACTGCTCTAATTCCTTCCTCTCCGCTTTCCATCCATGTTGATATCTGGACATCACCCAGTGCTCCTGATAGATCCTCCAGACTGTAAATATATGATCCGCCCTGCTACAGCAACCTGTGACAAGTGATATCTGGTGCATATACACACAGCTTTCCTAGGTGCATTTATTCTGTGACAGATATCTCTGTCCTCGTAGCTGGTTACACTGTCACTACCCTTATCACTATCAGCCTCCTGTAGGGTTCAGCACTATCCCCATTATATATGTATTTTAGGATATTAATACCATCAAGACGCTCTTGCTATCCCAGCTTTCTTGTTCATTAACCCTCATTATACCCATAGATACACAGCATTACATGCAGTGAAGATTGCACAGCTCTCTTTTCCCACCTACCTGTATAATCCCAGATATTCTAATAAAGCTACTTGGGTGAAGACCAGGATTTGCCTGTAAGCGCGCTCTCATTTTAAGGGCTGCATTTTTTTCTGACTCCAACAGAGTCACTGGAAAAGGTTTGCCCACTGATGAGCAAGAGAAAAGAGAAATTTAAAGAACAAACTGAGCAATCTCCAGAGGTTCTCATTTAAGAACCACACAAGCATGGGCAGGCCTGATCCTTTCTTCAGTCAACTGCTATCACCTTTAACTGGTTCTGGCAGTGACCTGCTGACACTTCACAAATTGTTTTTCTTCTCCGTGCCTCAGTTTCCCCCTTCCATCTACTGGGAAGATCGCTGATGGTCCTGTTTGGAAAGCACTTCTCAATTCATCATCCAGAGTGTCATGTAGGGACTAAGTACCTGTGCTACCAGCTTAGCTGATGATGTGTGTGCTTATCCCTACTTTTGCAGAGCCTCAAGACTGCCTGGAGAGCCTTTGTGATGCTTCAGCTGGCAAGGTCCAATCCAGCAGCTTTGCTGCCATAGTCTCCTCTCCCCTCTATCTACCACTTAAATTCAGCCAAGTTGCACCACAGTTATTAACTGCTTTGACCAACTTCTTAAGTTAATTATAATTTCACAGTGCAATATCAAGCATGATTAAAACAATTAGGTTTTCTGCCCCCTTGCAATGCCTCCCTCCCTCCGCTTTCCCTTCTTCACCTCCCTCCTTCCCCTGCCTCCCTTCACCCTGGAAGTTTTTAGATACGCTTCTGCACCACGGCAACAGATCTTATGGCAGGATCTGAAATTATGACCCTCTTAAATGCATTAAACTGTTCATAAAGCAATTTGCAATGCCAGTTACCAAACTAGAGTGAGCCTCCCAGCCTGACACCTCCCAAATGCAGAAGGATTCTTGGCAGCTGTGTGCTGCTGCAATGCTCTCTCTCTCACTAGAGTCGATGCTTGAAACTTAGGAGAAATCAATGCAATTATAGATATGAAGGTCCAATTACTGCGAAATGTGATCAGTCTTTATCTCTGAGTCCCTTCAAGAAAATCAGGGAGGCCTTTTCTTCTTTGTGAAGGGAGTTGCAATAGAATGCAAAACGTTTTTTTAAGAGGACCAAAAGAGAGGGCCATCTATCTCTCAGCAGGCCAATTCTGATGTTGCCTGATACTGAGTCCCCTTTCACGCTGGTGAGATTATTCCTGATTTACACCTTGGTGCATCCATTGTGTCTGCTGAAATCCACTGACATTGCTATCAGGTTCCCAGCACCAAATCATGCATGTGGCAGAATCCTTCCCTCCTCTAGAATTTATTTCTAGAACAGCAGAATGGGAATTTGCCACCACAACCAAGTGTGAAGAAGGCCATTTATCATAAGCCTCATAGTAACTTCTTCAAGGATCCCAAAGCACTCAGCAAACATTGATAAATAGATCTCGATACATTCCCAAAGGGAACCATTATCATCATCATTCAGCAGTGCCAGGCAGGAGCCAAGGAGTCCCAGTCTCCATTCCTGTCTACACACTCCTTCCTCCTCTTCTGGAGAGCACCATCCACTTTCCCAAACCACTTGTTTGCAGTCAGAAGTTGTAGGAGCCAGGTTGTCACCAAATTAAGATTTGGGGACAGCACGTCTACCATTTGTGCTTGGTTCAAGCTGTTCAACACAGGTGACCCCTAACACCTTGATGCACACCATTGCCCTGCTGATGTCCCCCACACTAACCACTGCAGGCACAGCCAGGCTCCCCAGTAGGGCACCAAGTGGAGGATAAAACAATGAGAACATTGTCCTTGGATGCCCGTTGTCCTCTCCCTACTCACTTGTTTAAAGTGCCTTTTATCCAGCAAAGAAGACCTCTTGTCCTGCGCAATCAGAGAGGGGCTGCACGGCAGCAATGAGCAGCTCCCCCACATCCCACTTGGGCATTCGACCCTCTCCAGCTGATGTATTTCAATAGGGAACATTAAACAAGCTGTGTCATCTCTTTACACAAAATCCCTGCTGCATTTCACCCTGGGAGAGGATGGCATGAAGTTGAGTAGCAGGTTGAAAAGCACTCGTGTGAGCTATAGTCATCTCTGTCCCGGCGTATTTATAGGTGTCGATGGGATCGTGGTGGGGGTCAGAGGCAGCTAGAGGCATGCTGCCTGTCAGCACTCGCTGCTGTCATCTGAACAGCCCGTACACGTGTCCTCACAGCCCAAAACATGTGAAGAAATCCCGAGAATGCTCTCCACATGCCAGGGCTTGGACTTGAGAGGCCTGAGAAAATAAATAATCATAATATATCTGAGAGTGGTTTTTATTTCTTTCCCAGGTTCTGGACCCAACTTTACATTTTGAAGGGATTCCAACCACTGCAGCATCGATTTCCTTCTCATGCCTTTGGTTTTCCTTTCAAATTTCATATGTATTTTCTTTTCTCACCACATGACAAGAATTACTATAAGTAATTTGCTTATCTGGGGGTACAAAAACTGTGTTACTGTACAGACTGGTTTTGCAACACTGACTGAGTGTTGTCTGTTAGGGGTGTAAATGTAGAGTTAATCCTGCTTTTCATGGTCTGCCTTCTCTCTGTACTTGTTTATTCTACATTTTGTGTCTGCCCCAGGATGGATCAAACTGTTTAACCTTTGACTGCAAAGGCAGAGGGATGACTCACTTGGAAACTCAAACGTAAATAAATATGTGCATTGCTAAATAAATCAAACACGAACACACTAAACCAAGGCTGATAAATATCCTGATTAAAATCACACTTAAATAAGTGGGGCAAATTATGAGACAGTGGACTTAAAAGTAATAATTTCAGGGCATAACTCAACACAGCACATGTTTTAATAAGTAAATTGGTTTAATTTTTGATTTTTCTTTATTATATAGAGTGAAATATTTTCTGTTATAGTTAAGCAAAGCCAAGCATTATCACAAATGTTGCAAAAAATAGACAAAATATGGCTGATTTTGTAATAAATTAAAAAAATATTTTATTGATTATATTGACTGTAAAATGCTCCAGACATCTTAAGCTTTCCAGTAGAGCACAGAAAAGTGGGAATTGGTAAAGGATCTCCCCCTTTGCTGTCATTCCCAATATAACTGCGAGTGCCCACAAAAAAAAAAGGCTCCTGTGCAGGTACCCTTCTCCCTCACACTAAATTACAAAGCACTACTCTCAATTACAGTCTCTAAAACCATTAGCAGTTAAGAGAAAATAATCCCAGCAATTTGTGCAGCAATAAGTATTATGTACGATGGAAGAATATGCAAAAAGAAGCGCAGCAGTTTTGCTGGGAGGACGAGTCTCTCGGCTCAGGACTGCCACCTCCCTGCTCCTTGCAAAGTGGAGAACTGCTGAAAGCAATTGGGTTTATTATATATTTATTTTCTTGCATCATCTCCTTACTAACCTGTCTTAGCATAGCGAGCCCAAGGGCTTGTATGGTAACACGTCATTTTTTTTTGTCTCCTCTGAAAGAAAAGGTGGTGTTCACCTCCCATGTTGGATCAAACCCTCTAAACCTGGTGTTTCCACATTCTTGATTGCCCTGCTGCGTGTGAATCGCATACCAACTAAGTAGTCCTTTAGATCACCTTCCTAGTTCAATTTCTTTCTCCCACTTGCTGATTGAAAAGTAAATTAAATATTTTTTTCCACCACCAATTTCCTTTCTTCATGTACCTGCCTGCACTTATTATTTCTGGAGAATCTTATCAAACAAGCAACAGGTTCCTAAAGTGGTGGTTTGGCCCCTAGGTGATACGCTGGGCTGATAATTTATGCAGGGCTAGGCTGTTAGAGGAAGTTTGCTCTGAAGTCCTTCGAGCAGACTGTACTGAGAGGGTACAACGGAGACCATCCTTCGTGCCTGGCCACCCCCATGGTTCACCCAAACCAGGCATGGTTTGGAGGGGACAACGAGGGCATGGGGTCTTCTGTAATCTACCAGGAAGACTAAGACATTCTTAGCTTCGCTTTTTAGCTCTCTCACTTTTCACCCTAAGATTCTGCAAATATCAGTTCTGGTTTAGTGTGCTCTCCTGGCTGTGCAGCCACTGTATAAAGCCATTTCTGTGGTTTAAGCATGTTTTCCTTACTCATCTCACACCAACTCTTTAGATTGCAAGAGATGAGGACTGAAACTTCAAAAAACGGGGTCATAGAATCCAACCTGGACCAGTCATGGAGTCACACCAGTGATGCAAATGCCTGGAGTCAAAGAAGGAGGATCTGTAGTTCCCTAAAAAATACAAGGGGAAGCCAAGGTTCCAGGCATTTACTTGAATTTTACTGGGGTAGAATTTGAAATGTATGCTCTGATGCAATCCTGGATCAAAATTCCTAAAAGGAGACCTAAATAACTTAAGTTTATGGGTAAATTCTTCCCCTCACTGCCCTTGTACATGCAAGTTACTCAAAGCAGCTTCCAAAATAACAAAAAGGTTTTTGGGACTAAGTCCCAAGTCACACTGATGTTCTTCCCAGTGCAGAAACTGGGGTTTGGCATAAGAGTTTTGTTGAGTTTCCACGTCTTTAATCCTGCCTTTTCAAATATGCTGTAGCTGATACCAACTGGCATCTGATCATACCAAGAAAGAACTTCCTTTTGGAGACCTTCTGTTTCATCTACTGCTGTCGACTGATGAACAAAAGATTATTCTTTAACAGAGATGTTCAGATAGTAAAAAAAAAGCATTTCTTTTTTCCAGCACAATTAGCTAGAAAGCTTTACATTTCCTATTAGCTTTATTTAGGTAAAATAGTTTGCACTGCCTGCACAATGTTATTGCCTCCCCTCCAAAGCCAGAGTCACCCACGCCCTCACTGAAGTTGAAAATGAAGTTTCCCCACCCTCCTCTTCGCCCCTGAACTTTGATCACAATCCCAGCAGAAGCAAAATATTTGCAGTAAGAGGTGCCAGTGCCATCAACTCGCCTTGGTACCTCCAATTCAAAATGTTTGCACGCGCACTTCAGAGTATCATTTATCTTGAGAGATGTCAACTCTAAAAATGTTAGAGCATGTCACTGTCAAAGAAAATGCCAGATATTAGCTTTCCTTCATCTGAAAGAAGAATAATTAACTTTGCAACTGTTTCCAAAAGTGCTAATTAATGGGTTTCACCAACTTGACTTGTCAGGATACATCTCGATTGGAACAACAGCTTGCTCTTCCCCTTGAGGATTATGGCTCTTCTTTTGGACTCCTTTCCCCGCCCGCCAGTTTAGTGAGTTGTGGAAAATGGATGTCATTTATAACACAAAAATAAACATGCAAAAAAGGGAAAGCCCCAGAGATGAGTTAACATTTATTAATTATTTGTGTTCTTTTCTCTATTAGCAATAATGTGGAACCACAGAGTTCCATTTTAACAGAACAATGTTTAAACAAGATGGAATTTTGCTGGCTGTTTAGGTAGCTGAGAAAAACCAGGATAAGTCTTCACCTGAAATATCTCTGTGAGTGGGGATGGTTTGGACTGGAGAGTGGAAGTCAGTCTAACCTTGGAAGTCTCCTTCTAGATTTAAGGCAGATCCACTCCAACGCTCTGAGAAAACTCCAGTGCCAGAAAGCACATTGTGAGTATTTTAATTCCTGCAGCAGTTTACACAATGTATTTTACTTCTCCTAGCTTTCTGTGAGGCCATGAGTCACCTGACTTTCAATACTGAACTCCTTCCCTGTTAAGCCACGTTACTATCTGGATGCATTCCCTTCTTCCACCAGAAAGCGTTGTCTGCCTGTGCTGAGACTAAAGGTAAAATACCTGAGTTTTCCAGCAGGATTCAGCTATCCCCATCCCACAGCAAGTCACTGCCAAAATCCCTGAGGCCTTTTGAAAACCCAAAATCTTGGGTGCATCCAACAATTTAAGATATGATCGTCTGAAGAATAAGTGAAGACCTTGGTCAGTCTTTATATATAAACAGGATGCTGAAGTCTCAGACCTTTACAAGTGTTCCTGGAAATACAAAGTAAATCAGGAAATCAAGTGGAAAATCCAGGGGGTTATTATCAAAAAAAATCCACAGCTCGATTATCATTAAAACAAACCTTGCGCTAGAGGTTATTTACATTCACAGTAATTAGGGAGGAAGGTTATGGTTTGAGGATAACTGTATATCAACTAAAGAAGCGTTTTATTGCAGGAAACTTGTCCCTGACACTGCCAGCTAAATTGGTCCCACTGGGCTGGCAAGCAAACCCCAGTTGTGCTCACCTGGGATGCAGAGAGCTCCTGCAGACACCCTCCTCTCCATAGCTGATTCCAATTCTCTCAGGAGGGCAGGACATCTGGGGCAATCTGAGCCCCTTCCAGGTGGAGGAAGGAGTGGGGATGAGGTATAAAGGAGTTAATGGAGGAGACAAACTGGTTTGCTTTAGAGAGGAGCTAGAGGAAGGGGAGCTCTTCAGGAGAGGTATAGTGGTTTGGGTTGGCTGTGTTCTGTAATGTTGAACTTGTGCAAGAGCTGTGGTATCCTGTCTGGTTCCTCTTTGTGATGAGCTGGCTTCTCTTTGTTGCCTGGAAGGGGAAAAAAGAAAAAGAGTGAGGGCATCTGACTAAGAGCTATGGTCATGTTAGCTGTTCTCTTTCCCAGAGACCTGTGCTAGGCTTTTGGGTTCAAAATATCCCAGCATCACAAAATAGTGGGAGGTCTATCTGGAGTTCATACAGTCCAACCCCCTTGCTGAAGCAGGTTTACCCACAGCAAGTTGTACAGAAGCATGTTGAGGTGGGGTTTGAATATCTCCAGAGGAGGAAACTCTATATTCTCCTAGGTCCACTGTTCTAGTACTCCATCACCCTCACAGAAAAGCTTTTTCCTCATGTTGAGGTGGATCTCTCCCTGGTAGAAGTCTTCAGGCTGTGCTCCCTCTGAGCACAAAACTGTGGCTTTTGGGGAAAGCTGGGAAGTCTGGCTGAGGCGCTGATCCCTACCTTGTGTTTATGCAGGACTTGGTGGTGGCTCTTCTAAAATCTCCCTGTGAGAGCTGGAGGTGGAATATAACCTGGGAATTACAACTGAATTCCATAAAGAATTCCTCTTGTATGGTCTGGTGACCTTTCCATCCTTTTACTTTTTTTTTCTGAGCTGTGCCTTATATTCAAGTGCTGGCTGTAAAGGGTTAATAAATTGCAAACTGTGGTTACAAGCACATCAGGACATAGGGAGTGGATGGTTTTATGTGTTTAAAATTGTTTATATGTTTTAGTGGCAGTTAGGTATGGTTTGATTCTATGATCTCAGAGGTCTTTTCCAGCCTGGTGATTCTATGATTCTAAAGGCACATCTAGGAGTAGCTGAGGGGGCTACAAGCCACATGTTGATGTTTCAAATTCCTGACAATAGATGGATTGATAAGTTTAAAACAACTTCATGGGTTTGAGTTGTTCATAAACTGTGTAATGTGTCTGTAGCTTGAGTGGAGTTTTGCACAGGTTTCTCATCATAATGAAGCCCAGAAAAAAATTATCTGGCATTTGCATTTCAAGGTGGGTGGAAGTGGGAGGAGAAGCTTCCTTTGACAGGAGAGGACAAGCAGTGTCACAAGATGAGACTAACACCCTGAAGAAAATCCATTATAATAGTTAAGCTCAGTCCTCCTGCCACCTAGTCACAGACCAGCCTGTAAGAGTTAAGCTGGAAGCAATTTCACCTTCAGGGATGTCAACATTATTTACTAGATGTTTCTACTTAATTTGTTGCTATATTTACACTTACAGTAGAGGCTAAAATCCTGTGTCACTATATTTTTAAGTGGAGTCTATTTTGATCTGTGAAGGAAGGGGAGAATTTTGACATTTACTGGAAGGTATGGGGTTGTCATAGCTCTGGAAGAATAAATCTCCTGCCTGCTTAATTCCCCTTCTTGAACTTCACCTGTGGAGTCCAGTCAATCCACTAGATTAAATTTAGGGCAACAAAAAATGGCTAGGTCATAAATTTTTATTGGTTTCCTATTTAAAATAGTCCTTTAAGCAAGCAATGCAAGTATATTTGTGCGTGTTTCCCATTCACCAGGTGCTGGACACGCAAGGGTCTCTTGAAAAGTTGGCCAAAACCCTACTATGAAGAATATTTGTGTAACCTAAACAAGGAAGAAAAAAAATTCCTTATGCAGAACTTGGTACGGTCTTCAGGCATGTGCTGGGGCTATTCTGGGTGTCATGGGAAGCACTTGAAATGGCAGAGAGCTGGGCTTGGACTGAAACTTTCCTCAGGCCAAAGGAGTCTTTGAAGAAAGCCCCTGGTATTTTATTGCTTGTTTGTAAACATGAGGGGCGGTTTGTTGAGTCCCTGAGGTCTGATACTTAGAGAAGCACAAAATACATCAAACGGAGGTTGTACATGGACAAGTGGAACCTAAAATTATAAGCATAAGGTTTGGCAAAGGATGCTGACAGATGTTTATTGACTTCCACTTCAGAAATCCAGTGGAAGGGAGAAATTTTCAGAGTTTAAAAGGAGGGTGGGTAGAAAGGAGGTAATTTTGTCTGTCGCCTCTGTATGCATTTAACTCCAGGGTGGGAGTTTAGCCCAGCTGATGAGCAGCTGGGGGAAGAAGGGACTTCTGCACAGCGAGGACTGGCACAACAGCTCAAAGCCCATGGGGATTTGAGAAAAATGCAAAACTCCCTCTTTGTAGCGTAAGTCCCCACCCTGTGTGTACATGTTGGCACAATGTGACATGAGAAATCCTCTGCTGCAGATGAAATAAGCTGTGTGCTGCAAGTCGGAAAGCTCCACTTTATTTTTTTTTTTTTAGGGCCCCCCTAAACAACTGTGCATAGGGGGAAAAAAATGCTGTTTGCATGGCTTCTGCACTCAGTGCTAGCTGGTGAAGCTCCCTTGTGCTTTCCTCTGCGTTTCTCCAGCAGTGCTCTCCCTGCCAGTGTCCTCCCCCAGCTCTAGGAACGGAGGGACCAGTCCTGCTGGGTGCAGACTTGCTCCTGTGAGGCTGCTAACAGTCGAGGTGGTGAGCATGGGCTTTGTTGAGGGGCTGGTATGCAGATGATGGCTTTTGTCTCTGTTTACTGGAGTGCATCTTGTATCATCAGATTCCTCCCCAGTGCATTTCCCTCTTCCCACCCCCCTGCTGACAACCCCTCTGGATTGGGCTCCTTTACTAAAAATTGGTTGGGGATGAAGCAGGGGTAGAAACTTTATTAGTGTTATACATTATTTTCCTCCTCTCCCTTCTCCCCCCTCCTCTTCCTGCATGATGAATTGCCTGGGACTGAGATGGTAGCTCCAGCCCAGGCACTTAGCAATCTCCTCCTGGTCCCTTGCACAGACAGATGGGACGGCCCATGTCTTGACCGTGATTGATTACCTGGAGAAAGCCTGTTGAGTGGAGTTCCATGAAGATTGATGCTTTCTCCTTCTAACAGCATTTCCAAAAAGTTTCTATTACATTTTGATTATGTTTATAGAATCTCACTGGTCTCCAGGAAGATTCAATCTTCTTTTTCAACCCTCTCCCCTCTGTGCAATGTGTGTAACTTCCCTCCAGTGCATATGCTGTTCATGTTTCTTACCTTTACTCTTTTAGGGGTATCCCCAGTGGTCTTTGGGGACAGTTCCCTTCCCATGGCCCTTCTGTCCCCCCAGCAAAGGTACCACCTTGCTAGTTGTTGCCCTCTGGCTTGTAGAGATCATAGAGAAAACAAGAGTTCCCCAACTCTGGATGCTGCCTGCTCATATGTGGCCTCTAAAAGCTGCACAGCAGGAGGAAGGAGTATTATGTGTGATAGCTTGATGGAGAACTGGAGTGTGAGACCACCAAGGGTAATATCTGGATGAAGAACTACTGTTTCCCAGTGGGAGAGTCTGTGGCTCCTACCTGTCCACAAATAACTGCTTTGCCTTACCTGGATTCCCTGCAGCTGGAGGGCTCTGGTTAACAACGTTCCTGACCCAGCTTGGCTTCCATCAGCTCTGAAGTCCTTAAAAGCTGCAGGACATTTTGAGCCTGAGGACTGTGTCTAGCCAGGGAGGGGACCAGAAAGATGAAGTATTTGAGTGTCACAAGCTACCCTGTTGCAGCTGAGTGAGGGAAGACAGCAGAGCGTGTCCCGGTGCTGGCTGTATTTCAGTGTCAGTGTAGGAAGAGGACTTTGTTTTACAAGGGAGGCTCAAGTTCTATGCAGTGTGATCAAGGGCTGCCCATCTAGGAAGGCTGATATATTTTTCAGTAGCTCCATAAAATGTGTAGATATGTGATGATTCATAAGTTATAACTTCAGTATAGTGCTGAAAAATGTGCTCACTCCTGCACAGAAGCAAAGATAAAGTTGGTACTTGACATTAGATAAATCAACTCTAAAATGCTGGGCTTCTTCAAAGTGTTTGGAAGGAACATTTTCGGTTGCTTCCTAATTGTAGCAAATAATTTTGTTACCAAATCTCATTAAGAAACTGGCTCTCCTGGTCTTCCCTTCTCATTTAATTAAGCGGAGTTGGGCTTCTGTGGAACAAGTCATAGGGAGCCACCTTGCTTTCTCTTTGGTGTCCCCTCTAGGAAGCAGAACCACTTCCCTCGTGCCACCTCAGCAAATGAGCAAGAGCAGCATGTCCTGAGCAGTGGGAACAGCCCCACAAAATGGCCCTAGGGTTGTACACATCTGTGTGGGCTGAGCACAGCGCCTGCAGTGTGGGAATGGGAAAATGCTTGTACCTGCCTGTCTGCTGCCCTCCACGGGGAGAGGGATGTAATCTGGCATCTGCTTTATTCCCCTCTCCCCTTAGCTGAGAGATTGTGGGTCTGTGTCCTGAAACTTGGGATCTGTGGGTGGAATAAAGGAAGCATCTACCAAAAGGTTTCCGTATGATGCTGTAACCATCATCACCTAACAGCAACTGCCTTCCCCAGCTGGCAGAGTGCAATGGCCTAAGGTGGATAAATATGTACTGGTTATGCCCTGCATCAAGTGCTAAATACAGATAAAAACATCAAACTACGGGTTTGTGTAGTGGGATCTGGGAGATGTCAGCTGCTCTTAAAAGACCTGCAAAGGAGGGAGGCACACAAGGAGGTGGTGCTATCTCAGGCTTTGTCAGCCTGTGTGGCTGCAGTGATGGCAGTAACCTCTGGCATGGGTTTTTTCATGTCTTGGTATGTTTCTTGGTGCTGGTTGAGAACCATAAACTGTTTTGCACCTGAGGAAACAGATCAAAGGAACGATGAACGTAGCTACTGAGGAGGCAGGTGGGAAGCAAAAACAGAACCAGTGCTGCCTTCCTGTTCCAAATGCCTTTCCAGAATCCCCACAAGCTGTGTTGCACCTTGGTAGGTCAGCAAGATGCTCTGGAGATACTTTTCTCATTCCAGTACTGTCCCTTTGCCAGGACATTGGTGCAGCACTCTTGTTTCCAGGCATCACCATTTGCCCAGTGTTTTAGCCACGTGCTCAATTTGTTTAATGTCATCGTGACTGGATGTCTCTGGGTGCGTGGTGAGGTAGCAGCAATGCTGGGGCCATCATGTCAAGGCAGGGCTTGCAGCTTGGGTGTTTTGCTCCTCAATGGGGTCAGCTTGCCCCAGCTGAGCCTCATGCCTAGGAGATGACCCATTTCCCACAGGCTGGAGCTTGAGAAAGGTGGCTTGAGTATTCCCCTGCTACTCAGCAGCATTGGGTCTCATCTTGAAGTGGTGCTGTGGTACCTCCGTAGGGCACACAACATCAGCTGTCAACCTGTCGTGTCTACCTGTTGTCTCCCTTCATCATTGGGTATGTTCACACAGCTCAGCTTCCTGATGGTGGAAACTGCTGCTATGTAGTTGTTACTACAAGCCATACGAGGAACCCTGCTTTAATTTTTTTGTGCCCCTTCTCCTTGTGTAAATTCAGACTGGATAGGAAGCCCATGGTTTGTGTGGGAGAGTTGTGTGTGTGGATTCCCCATCCCAGTGCAGGAGATGGTGTGCAGCTCTCAAGAGCCCTGAGGTCTCTCCCTCCCCATTAGCTTGCCTGCCTGCCCGCCCCTGCCACACCAGGCAATTTTTTAAAATATAGACCCTATTTTTTATTTCTTCATTTATTACAAATGCAAATTACAGATGAAAGCATCAACTACACAAACCATTACTCAGAGGAGCATCTTTCCAACTGCTAGACTTGGACTGAACAGCTTGTGGTTAATTTGCTATATAATCACTGCCTGCAACAGGAAAGCAAGTGCTTCAACTGTGCTAATATTATGAAAGGGGAAGTTAACCATAGAGATAAATCCTGAGGAGCTGCAGCTGGGATGAAAGAGGGAAATAAATGTAGCTGGAGTCCAGGCTTCAGGCTTGCAAAAGTGGCCGCTTGGATATTTAAAGGGACAAAAGATAAGAGTTCAGGTTAAACATGTGGTTTTGAAGTTGCTTTTAGCATGAATATATTTCCCCCAGAAGGAAAGAATCCCTGCAGCTCCTATTGACCTGTGATTTGAGCAGTGCCCTGGACTGTACACAGGCATGCAAATGTAATAAACTGTCTGCACTGCCCTGATTTCTGGGTGGCTTCCCAGGGCAGCTGCTGTTTGCAGAGGCAGGCGCAGGCCCCTTAATACAAAGGAGATGAGCACATGACATTTTAGCTGTCAAATATTTTACTGAGGGTGGGTTCTTTTCCATCACTGGTGTCTGTGGGTTTGATGTCTTGCACAAAACTAGGGGGGTGCATCCCTGGTCTGTTAGAAGTGTCTCCCCTCTGTACAGTGCTGTGGAAAGGGATTAGTGGTATTTCCAGAAACAACCTATAGGACTCAACAGGCCCACATACTCGTAACAGAAGAGATGCTGAATTTACTAGGGCAGAGCGCCCTGCCGAAGAAGCTGTATTGCCCTGGGGCTGAGAGCATCACCTGCTTCATAGAATAGAATCGTAGNAGTGGGATCTGGGAGATGTCAGCTGCTCTTAAAAGACCTGCAAAGGAGGGAGGCACACAAGGAGGTGGTGCTATCTCAGGCTTTGTCAGCCTGTGTGGCTGCAGTGATGGCAGTAACCTCTGGCATGGGTTTTTTCATGTCTTGGTATGTTTCTTGGTGCTGGTTTTGCACCTGAGGAAACAGATCAAAGGAATGATGAACGTAGCTACTGAGGAGGCAGGTGGGAAGCAAAAACAGAACCAGTGCTGCCTTCCTGTTCCAAATGCCTTTCCAGAATCCCCACAAGCTGTGTTGCACCTTGGTAGGTCAGCAAGATGCTCTGGAGATACTTTTCTCATTCCAGTACTGTCCCTTTGCCAGGATATTGGTGCAGCACCCTTGTTTCCAGGCATCACCATTTGCCCAGTGTTTTAGCCACGTGCTCCATTTGTTTAATGTCACCATGACTGGATGTCTCTGGGTGCGTGGTGAGGTAGCAGCAATGCTGGGGCCGTCATGTCAAGGCAGGGCTTGCAGCTTGGGTGTTTTGCTCCTCAATGGGGTCAGCTTGCCCCAGCTGAGCCTCATGCCCAGGAGATGACCCACTTCCCACAGGCTGGAGCTTGAGCAAGGTGGCTTGAGTATTCCCCTGCTACTCAGCAGCATTGGGTCTCATCTTGAAGTGGTGCTGTGGTACCTCCGTAGGGCACACAACATCAACTGCCAACCTGTCATGTCTACCTGTCGTCTCCCTTCATCACTGGGTATGTTCACACAGCTCAGCTTCCTGATGGTGGAAACTGCTGCTATGTAGTTGTTACTACAAGCCATATGAGGAATCCTGCTTTAATTTTTTTGTGCCCCTTCTCCTTGTGTAAAATCAGACTGGATAGGAAGCCCATGGTTTGTGTGGGAGAGTTGTGTGTGTGGATTCCCCATCCCAGTGCAGGAGATGGTGTGCAGCTCTCAAGAGCCCTGAGGTCTCTCCCTCCCCATTAGCTTGCCTGCCTGCCCGCCCCTGCCACACCAGGCAATTTTTTAAAATATAGACCCTATTTTTTATTTCTTCATTTATTACAAATGCAAATTACAGATGAAAGCATCAACTACACAAACCATTACTCAGAGGAGCATCTTTCCAACTGCTAGACTTGGACTGAACAGCTTGTGGTTAATTTGCTATATAATCACTGCCTGCAACAGGAAAGCAAGTGCTTCAACTGTGCTAATATTATGAAAGGGGAAGTTAACCATAGAGATAAATCCTGAGGAGCTGCAGCTGGGATGAAAGAGGGAAATAAATGTAGCTGGAGTCCAGGCTTCAGGCTTGCAAAAGTGGCCGCTTGGATATTTAAAGGGACAAAAGATAAGAGTTCAGGTTAAACATGTGGTTTTGAAGTTGCTTTTAGCATGAATATATTTCCCCCAGAAGGAAAGAATCCCTGCAGCTCCTATTGACCTGTGATTTGAGCAGTGCCCTGGACTGTACACAGGCATGCAAATGTAATAAACTGTCTGCACTGCCCTGATTTCTGGGTGGCTTCCCAGGGCAGCTGCTGTTTGCAGAGGCAGGCGCAGGCCCCTTAATACAAAGGAGATGAGCACATGACATTTTAGCTGTCAAATATTTTACTGGGGGTGGGTTCTTTTCCATCACTGGTGTCTGTGGGTTTGATGTCTTGCACAAAACTAGGGGGGTGCATCCCTGGTCTGTTAGAAGTGTCTCCCCTCTGTACAGTGCTGTGGAAAGGGAT
Source organism: Piaya cayana (assembly GCA_013389865.1). Lineage (NCBI taxonomy): Eukaryota > Metazoa > Chordata > Aves > Cuculiformes > Coccyzidae > Piaya > Piaya cayana. The sequence continues at coordinate 86,762 of WAAB01010164.1, forward strand.
TAGTGGTATTTCCAGAAACAACCTATAGGACTCAACAGGCCCACATACTCGTAACAGAAGAGATGCTGAATTTACTAGGGCAGAGCGCCCTGCTGAAGAAGCCGTATTGCCCTGGGGCTGAGAGCATCACCTGCTTCATAGAATAGAATTGTAGAATCACCAGGTTGAAAAAGACTTCTTGGATCAAGTCCAACCATTCCTATCTGCCACTAAATGATGTCCCCGAGCACCTTGTCTACTCATCTTTTAAAGACCTCCAGGCATGGGGTCTCAACCACCTCCCTGGGCAGTTTGTTCCAGTGCTCTGTTCTGTGAAAAAATTCTTTCTGATATGTAGTCTGAATCTCTCCTGGTGGAGCTTGAGGCCATTCCCCCTTGTCCTGTCCCCTGTCACTTGAGAGAAGAGGCCAGCTCCCTCCTGGTTGTGGCAGTGGTCTATGCCCCAGGAATGTACCAGCTTCACCAGAGCTGACTTAAGACCCCATGCACAAGACTGAAATAGTATTTAGATTTTTCCAATTCCCCAAACCTCCTTGCCCTTACTTTTCTGTTTCCATGTGTAATAGCAGTATAATGCTCAGGCTGTTTTGCAAAATGCTCTAGGGATTAAAAACTGTTCCTGTGGATTATCTCTCAGGACAAATCTAAAGCCTTGTTTAACTCTTCTCTGGAGGCTTATGAGAAGCAATAGCTGCTAGATCAGCAGAGATAGGAGATGTATAGGAGTGGGAGAGTGAATCAGCTCAAGATGGGTGAGCTAGTTCCTATGAAGCAAGGCAGCTCCAGTAACTCTATAGATTCACATCCACCTCAGACACCTCTTCTGACTCTGAAATATTTGAGTTGTGTTGCTTTCCACTGTTTCCCAAGAATGGAACAAAATTCTGGGGTTAGGGAGAGGGTATGAAATGTCAGTGGACAACTTCTGCCTGGGAGGGTCTAGCAGGAGATGGGGGTTATTGTTATGGGGGAAGATGGAGGGCTCTGGGCAGCAGACCCTGTGGCACAGGGGTGGGGGGGATGTTCTCAAACCCTAATTCAGCCCCACTGCTATGCCTAAATTGTGCTGACAGTGCAATACACTGGACACTTGCAGGAGCTTCCCCTTGTCAGAATTTTGGCTGAGCAGCACTGGTAGAAAGTGCCACTTAGCTTCCCTGTGCTGGGACTTGGGGGTTTTGTGAGACTTTGAGGCCATGAGGGAATACAGCAAAGGTCTGATGCCCAGGGCAGGTGGCATTAGCTCCAGATGAATGGAGGTTTGTATGGCAGCTTTTTGGCTTTTCCAGAGCTGAGTTTGATTCCTGGACCTTCTTAATCTTAGGGAAGTGTCCGTAAGTCTTTTGTTTTTAAAAATCAGAAACATTTTAACCAGTCTTGAGATGTGAGCATTTCTCTTGTTAAGCTGATGGGTAAAAGCATTTTCCTTGCCTCCTGGTTATTCACTGTGGGACAGCAGTAGCTCCCAGCTTCAACAACTGCAGCTCCAGAAGTTAATCATTGAACAGGCAAGGTGGAGATGCTCAGGGTGCATATGTGAAGAACAGGATCGGAGGCCCTGCATGAGCAAGGAAGTGGGAAGGAGATGCTATTTGGGGAGAGGAGGAAGAGAAAACAAGTGTGTCTGGACAATGGTGGGACTGTTGCATCAGTGCTGGCCTTGCAGTTTGACTTAACAGTCAAAACAGATGAGCCATGAAGCTTTATGCTCAGTCAGGAGAGGATGCTAGGAGGGCATATCACAGCAGAGATCATCAAGTCTCAGTCTAGCAAAAACTATCCCAAGATATGGCATGATACATGATGTGCAGTGATGTTACCTGCTTGGGTTAGATTATGCCAGCTCAGCTTAAGAGTACAAAAATTGTAGGGGAAAGACAATCCCATCTGTGAGTTGCAAACGAAGCTCACTTCCCACCAATTTCATCACTTCTTAATGCAGGGTACAAGGATAGTGTATGTTTCATGACGCAGAATTTGTGGAATTGCTTCTTAGCTGGTTTTTAAAGAGCTACAGCTGGAGAGATCAGGGGTCAGATCCAGCTCCCTCTGCTCATCCCCCTGCAGTCTGTTCCTTCCCTCCCCATGGCTGTGAAAGGACCCATGTGGGTGCCAGCTCACGATGGGCATCTCCATGCGTGAGAACGTTGGTGTGTAAAAGGGATGTGTAACTCTCCTTGGTGTATGCTGTGACCACGGCAAGCAGGAGCAAGAAGCCTGAAGCTATCTACTCACGTACTGAGACTTTCCATCTGTGAGATGAGGGAGGAAGGCACTGAGCAGGCTAAGTGCTGCAGAGGCTGGTGGCTGCTCGCTGGTGGAACAGCCACACGTTGTTAACTTCTGCTATAAAAAGCTGCCCAAAGCTGCAACCAAGCAACTTCCTGGTGCAGCCACCAGCCAACTGCAGCCTTTGGACAGGCTGATCCCTGAACCTCCTGCTGAGAAGGGGAAGAGCTTCAAAGTAAAGTGGCTGAGAGGCTGCTACCAATGCCAGAGCCTCCTGAGATGTTGGTGTAACCTAGGCACACCAAGGTTGCTGGTATGGTTGAGGTACTTTCTGTGCTGGTTTCGGGGGTCCAGATCACTGAATAGTTTCAAAGCAAGTTAGGTACAGAGCCAAGACACTCTGGGCCACCTGTGCAGTATCACAGCATGAGGATATCTGCATTCTACAGCATGAGTAGTAAGTGCAGAGGCACTCAGAACACAGATCTTGTACTTAGAATATTAATCTAGAAACACTTTTAAAATTAAAACTCCTTTTCCTTCAGCCTTTGTGGAGCTGAAACTCTTCAGAACAGCCCCAGAAAAAAAGGTTGCAAATATCCTAAAGACCGAGAAAGCCAGGAAGATGGGAAGGGATAGACTGCTTTTTCAAAACTAATCATTTCTGCAGTCTTGTAACGGGCAGCTCTACAATCTGGGGGCATTGTATACAGAGTTTTATGTTGGTTTTAATAAGAATTTATTTTGTCCTAGCCTCTCAGAGGCACTAATTTGCTTTGTCACTAGGCCCTTTGATGAAAGCCACTTCATACTTTAAGGTAATCTGCCAAAACAGTCTTCCAGGAGACATGACTTATGGTTAGGACATGGCCTCTTCCTTTGTGCAACTCTCAGTAGCTGGGTTCTAGCATTAGAAAATTTAATAGCATTCCAGTAAATAAAAGGAAAATACAATAAGCCATTAAATAACTTTCCAATCTTTCAAAAGAGAAGGAAAACACCATGTTGACAAGGTTCTATCACCTTCCCACATAAGCTAAGGTGAATTCATAATCAAGCTCCAGCCCTTCATCAAAAGGGATGGGTTAATCAAACATCTACATACAGACCCCCCTTCCACGTAAAGGCCAATTTCTGAAAGCACTTTAAATTTACTGGCTTTTTTTTTTCATGTAAAAATTGCTTTTACTGATGTAGAAAAAAGGCAGGGTCTGTTCAGGCTATGAGCTGCTGAAACAAAAATTGTGGAGATATATTGAGAAGCTGCTTTTGGTACCTTTGCCCAAAGACTAAATGCTTCAGAGGAAAAATCACAATAAGTGATTTAGAGAATAATCAATAACATTAAAATCAACTGGCAAAGAAAAGACCCTGCATCTATAATGCATTTTCTAGATATTATTAAATAATACATCACAAGCAAACTCCTTGGTGATTAATTAGGTAGCTGTTTCCAAAAGGTGATAAACCCAGGAACTACTCTTCCTCCCTGTGATGAGCACCCCTGTGGAAGAAGTCTCCTTCCTTCCTTCCTTCTCATGGTTCTTAGGTAGAGCCTAAAGTTGTTTTGATGCCAAAAACACATCCTTCATATATGACCGAGCCTTGGGGTCATGATGTTCTGCAGGTAGAGGTGCTCTAATCTTGAATCAGGAAGGCAAAGATTTTACGACCTAGTCTCAAAGATCTCTGCATGTGGCACGTGTGGTGCCTCCTCATCAGCCCTGCTCTGGGAAGGCTCAGATGGATACTGAGTATCAATAAGGCTGTACCTGAAGAGGCTGGAGCAGCATTCCTAGGCACGGGATGGCCAGTGCGGTGAGGCTCTGAGCCTGCCCTGATGCTGGGAGGAGCAGGATGGGTTGTTTCTGGGAGGCTCTCACATGCTCAGCCCTGTGCTAGAGCCCAGTTTGACTCAGTGCTCTGTATATGCTGGCTCACAGCTTGGGCTTTTGGCACTAGTGGCAGGGGTTGGGCTGAGGACTTTGTCTCCCTGAGCACGCAGGCTCAGCTGATGTCCTCTACCCCCATGCTTGAGCAGAGCAGTAGTATTTAAAAATGATCACTCTAAGTTGTCTCCCAAAAAGCTGGTCTAAGGATATCCAGCCAGGCAGATGTCCAATAAGTCAGTCTGCCAGGGGACAGCCTGGCAGTGAGGGGAGAGGGAAAGGCATTTGTCTAGTTATTTGCTTTTCTCTAGTTACACTTCACCTCTCAAAGAAAAGCCTTTGAACATAAAATTCAGCAGTGACTTACAATTTTCTGGCTTTGGTTTAAAACGAGGGCAATTTTTTCTAGCCTAGAGATGTAACTGATCTTTTACTTTTGGTTGGGTTGTTTGTTAAAAGAAAGATAAAACATGCTGTCTTCACCCTGAATTTCACTGTTAGCGCGAAGGGCAGGATTAGCTATTGGACCAACACTTCCTATCACAGCTAGTGTAGCATTTTCTTCCAGGCACCACACTGCTCTTGCAAAGGAATTCATGGGATATTTCAGATAGAGCTGGCAGTTCTGGCATCCCTTTAACCTCCAGTAACTAAATTGAAAGCACCAGCTGTGTCTCTAGATGCTGCAAGTTGAGGGGCTGGCATGTTGGACGCTACCTTCCTATAAATACCAAGCTGAGGCTAGTTGAGCTCAACTTGACACTGTGGTTAAGGAGCTAAGATGCTTCCAAATGCAATTAGACAAATGCATGGGAGAAAAATCTAGCTATGTCCATTAAACAAAATGGTCCTTCCTGGCTCGCAGAAATCCCTGAGCTGCAGAGCTGGACTGTGGAAGGATTGCTAACACTATATTCTACAAGCAACTCCTGTTTGCCACTGTTGGAAATGAGGTGCTGGTGAAATGGTAATTATTGTCAATTGTTTTCATGTCATCCTACAGCAGACTTGTAAGCATCGGTGTTTGGAACCAACAATCATTTGGTGAAAGGCTCTGTAAATGATCATAAATGGCACCCAGCCTTACTCTGGTAGACTAAAGGAAAAGTTTTCATTCCATTTTTGAGTAAGCTGCATTAACAGAGCACAAATTGGTTTTAGTAGGTGTTTGTGTGGTTGAAATCTGGCTGACAAGCTTGCTCAACCCTAATTGCAAGGGCTCTCTGCAATTCAGCCTCCTCTTCTAGCACACCTGGAAAGGAGTCAGCAAAACAGAGGTACTGGTAGAGGTGGGATGAAAGCTGTGCTGTTTTAAAGGACAGTAAAAATGCAAATAAGGAGAGGAAGATATACACCACCTTTCTTCCCTTTGCTTTGAAGAGGGCGGTGTGACTGTACTCTTACTGTGTACTGATGGGTTGTCAGGGTCCAACCACTGTTTTTTCCTTGAGAAATTATTGTATATGCCCTTATGAGCAGATTGATTTGAAATAACAACCAAATGATGCATAAGATCAGCATCTTATCTGAATGATTGACCACTAGCCCACCCATTCCTGTCCTGATCTGCAGTGGATGTAGATATAAACCAGCCTGGATGTACAGGCAGCAGCAAAAACCCAAGACCTGTTTCCATACTTTAGGGGTACCACAGTACCATCATTTTTGTTTAAACTGTGAAATGATGTCACTAGATCTAAATCTTAGGACAATGACTTTTCATTTTAGTAGCTTTTTGCTTCTTTTCTGGTTTATTTGCCTTTCACATTAGGACCTGACACCAAAACTAAAATTGTCATAGTGAGTTTAAGTGATGAGTAAAGTGTTACTAACCTGCTTCACACGAGCTTCTGCAGAAGAACAATGACACCAAGATCTTCACATGTTAAAAAATATATATATCCTTGAAACAGCTAAGGATGACTTTTGGAGTGGGTTGGCTGGAGCTTTCTCACATAAGAATAAAGAGTAAAGGATACAGTTTAGCTGAATGTGACTTTTAGTAAGGTAAAAGGATGTCTTAACCCTGTTGGAGACTGTAGGCTAAGTGTTTCAGTGCTTCCCTTTAGATGATACAGGGTTTAGTCTGCCTGAGCTCTTCCTTGGATGCACACAGCAAGGATGAGCATATTTTAGAGAATGGGGTTGGATCCTTCTTCAGCACCACAGCTACATTCTGCAGGGGGAAAAAAAAAAANAAAAAAAAAAAAAAAAAAAGCACTGCAGGGAGTTTTCTTGTGTGCAAGCTCATAGCAGAGTTCAGCTGGTGGCTGCAGAGGGAGCAAAACTGGCTGGTTGCATACATTGCAGTCTGAGTAGGCTGCATGCCCAGAGACCATGCACCAATTTGATGGGTCCTGCATGTAGAATAGACCCAATTCTCTCTCCTCAAGTTGTTCATGGACCAGAGGCTGAACCACTCCTCAGTGCGATAACTGCAGCCCCTGGATTGCACAGTCCCACACTTAAGAAATAAATCCATGGATAGAGACATTTTGGAGACTGGGAACTGTTTAAATTTCAGTGGTGTCAAGTTTTATATCATGCCCAGGCTTTGACTTGGCCTATAGGAAAGTAAAAACAGTTGGTAGCTGTATGTTCAGGACTTGCTAACTGCTGTCCCTTGTTCTGGGACCATCCAGAAAGCTGCCTCACACATGGTCACTTTGGTTCTCTTATTCATAGCAAAAGATGGTTAAGTGGCAGTAGCAGCTGGTGAGGGAGCAGATGGTGCCACCTCCATCATCAGATGTTTTATCACATTCTCTGTTTTATCCCACAAAGAGTGGCTGGAAAGGAGAGGAGAGCGTGGGAGCTGGTGTAGGTTGTGAAGGTGTGAAAACTCACAGGTAGAGGCATTACTTTCCTGCCAGGTTTCTGGCTTGCTCAGCACTGGGTTAAGAATGTACTTGTGCTTATGAGAAGGTCTGTGCCCACCTGTGCTTGAGACTGCAATGCTGCATTGGGGAAGAACAAGGTTTTAGAGCAAGCTACCTGTCCCTGCTGGTACCCAGGGAGTGGAGGAGTCATGAAAAGCCTTCAGGCAGGTCGAGTTGAGCTGTCCGGGTCACAAACCAACCTATGGTTTCATTTTTGTTGTGACCAACCTGGACACTGCGTCCTAATCATATCCCAAAGAAGGCCGAGAGACCTGTGATCAAATTTGCTGAAGGGTCCAATTTATTTGTGTGAGAGCTCTGAACCCATCAAGAGGGTTCTGATTTTTCTGGTCTAGTATTTGACTTTTAAAAACTCCTTGTGAGGTACACAAGCAATAGGTCTTGAGCCCAAAGGAGAAGGAGGTCTTATACTCTCAGTGTGTGCTACACAAGCCAAAGACTGATCTAGTCCCATTGGACAGTTTTTAATGTCTTTCCTATAACAAACCTGTACAAGAGTCCAGCAGCAGCGATACAGATTTGAATTAATACTAAACCATATTATTGCTGAACTGATGTGCTCAAGGGAGTCCAGCTGGCAGGGGGACAGTGACTTGCAGGATCCACACAGGAAGATGAGCCAGTAGTGATGTTTCATACAGCAAAAACTAGAGAGCATTAATTGTGGTAGCAGGGTGTGCTGCTGGAGACAAGACAGTTTCCTTTCCTCAGCTTTATTTCAGCTCCTGCTCTTAATTTTCCTCTTCCTTGGCAGTTCTATCCACCCATTCTCCTGTTGTCCCACCAGCTGCTTAGTGACAACATTCAGATGTTAACTGAGCAGACCCTGTGGCAGACCGGTAGCTACATGGCAGTTGTTTATGTAGCAGTCAGCAAAGCCATTCACTGCTCCTGGTTAATATTTCAGGAGGGTGGGATGGCAGGACAGTGGGTGAGGGAGTTGGAAGTCATCAAGCACTAAGCCCAAGAGGAAGAGGAACGTGTTTGACTACAAAAGGGGAGGAAGCCCTTTGTGTCTAAATCAAGATGGAAGATGCCACCTGACGAAGCTGGCTAACTGGTGATTAATTAGAGGCACGCTTTGAATTCCATGTCTAGTTTAGCATTAACAGGATTTCAGTGTTGGGTGTTGAGTCGTCTTGCTTGGTGGTTTCATTGTCTGGGCTGGTGTGGAGCAGGGAGGAGTTTTCTCGCAAAACTTCTGGGACCGAGTGAATATGTGTAGATCTCGGCTTCCGCTTCAGGCAAAAAAATCCTAGAATCATAGCATAGTTTGGCTTAGAAGGGACTTTAAAGATCATCTCGTTCCACACCCCCTGCCCTGGGCAGGGACATCCCACTAGCTCAGGCTGCCCAAGACCCTTCCAACCTGGCCTTGAACACCTCCAGGGGTGGGGCAGACACACCTTCCCAGGGTAACCTCTTCCAGAACCTCGCCACCCTCAGTGTGAAGAAATTTCTCCTTATGTCTAGCATAAAAATAAGGAAAGGGAAAATCCACAAGGATGGAACAAGTCCAGCATTGGATTTCACAAACAGAATAGAAATAGAAAATAAGCTTGGAGTGGTTTTGAGGGGTACAGAGGAGGCTTGTGATTTTTGAATGCTTGACTAGTTATACTGCATTAGTTTGTCTGGGCTTTCTGAGCCCAGCCCAGACCCTGGCAGTGTCTGCAAGGGAATGCAGGTTGTATTCCAGGCATGTCTGCGGGTCTGTGGCTTGTATTAGTGTTTATAGGAAGTCAATGAGATGGAACTCAATAGAGAAAAGGAAGAGTTAAGAGTCACTGGAAGACAAATGTGAAGGCCTGGCACTCAATAACTTCACTGAATCATATCTTTTGCGGCTGTATGTTTCTGGGTAGCAGGAATACAAGACAGGAGAGCAGGTCTGTATGTTTCATTAGGCTGTTCACTTTCCCCTTCAAAGAGAGGGGATGTTATAATATTTCTCTTTATAAAAAGATATCCATCCTCTGCTTGATACGAAGTCAAGCAGCACCATGAATCAGAGCAGAAGTGTCAATGGAGATGAAGACTGGACTGTTGAAGGTGGTGGAAGGAAAATGGGGCACCACAAACAAATTGTATGAGCTGTGAGAGCACAAGCGTATGTGTGTGTGCACGTTTCCAGCTAGGATGCTCTTGCAGTGTCTAAAGAGTTGGTCCAGGCAGACTCAGAGGCTGCAGCTGTATTCTGTGGAGCAAAGCAATTTTGTCTGAACAGCTTGGGCCATCCCCATGAGCACATGCCCCTGGCAGATACAGATTGGGCAGGTTCTGAAGGAAGGAGGTGGTTCAGGCTGAGCTTCTAACTGAATCTGTGAAACTTGCCCCATTTATCCTGTCTTACGAAAGCAGTGATAAGATGGAATTGCCTCTGATAACCAGTGTTGGATTCAGTAGTTGGAAACTTTGCAGCTGACTGAATGGGCTCTGTCCATCTCTGTTGTGATGAAGTTGTCCAAAATACAGATAACTTCATTTTTGTAAACGGGGAAATGCTTTTCATATGGCTTTATTTCCCAAAATAAGTTTGAATAATCAGTGCAAGTGAAAGGAAGGAAAAATCTCAGGAATGGCAATCCCAGCTGGGATGGATTTTTGGAGGTGGCAGGAATGCTTGAGCACAGTTGTCCTTCTGAATTTTCAAAGGTTTCTGCTGAAACTTGTCTCCAGTTAAACGTATGGAAAATTGAAATGGTAGCACTATAAAGCTTCTTCATTAATTGATAATCAAGGAAGGCACCACATTAGTATTAATTTATATGGCTAATTAAGTGAAGTCATTAATTTATACTAATGTGTAGACTTGCTAACCCCCTCCAGTAGTTCTTCCTTGACTGTGCTTTTTTTGTATAGTATCGCTGTGTGGATTAAGCAAACTTTTCTGAACAACAAAAAGTTGTTCAAGTCTCTTAGAACTGAACGGATACAAGATGCAATTGATGATGGATTGGTCTTCAATACTTCAACTATATTCCCCTCTCACTTTCACTAAACAGCCCTTGGAACACAGGGGTTTAACACCTCTGCTATCTTCAAAATGCTTCTAGGAGAGGTTCAGATAAAGTAAACCAAGATCAGATATTGGATTTATGAGCATCTGTTAGTGTTCAGGTCCTCATCCTGCCCTGCACACAAAGCAAGTTTTCATCCCACATCCCCTCACTTGCCTGAGTGTGCAAGTCCCTCTACTCCACATTAATGTAAAAGTGGTTATTTGTTAAAAGTGGCTGTTTTCAACCTACCAAGTCTGATTTGGTACAGCATAAAAATGACTGTGCATCTTGCAATGCTTCCACCTCCCTTGCTGTGGACAACAGTGGACGCAGGTGACAGGCTGGCCCAGGAAGATTCCCAAAAGATACCAGTGAAGATGGTTTGGGGACATCTGGATGTCGTGGCCATGTTGTGTGGAGAGGACAGAAGAGCATGTGGCTTATACCCTGAGGATCTGTGCTGGGAGAATGGATGCTCGCTCTTCTCTGAATACAGCAGCCTACTCCAACAGAAGATACACGAATGCTCCTGCCTCGTGTAGATGCTTTGAAGAATGAGAGCTTTGTGCTCGGGAAAGCCCAGATTGCAGCAATGAACGAGCACTTGTCCAACAACTTCCTCCCACGTAGGCTGTGGTAGTGGCAGTTTGCCACTAAATTCCCAGACCAAGAAAATCTCAGCTGATTTCCCTCCTGGCAGAGGAAACACAAGCTGCATTTCTTCTGGCTGCAGCCCAGCTCTCCCCCAGTTCCAGAGCTGCTGGTTCCCCTGGCTCCCAGGCACTTGGGGGCATGTAGTTAGAACAGGATCAGTCCCGTGGGGAATCAAATTCTGCCAAATTCTGCATTTTATACAAAATCTGGCCATGGTCACATTACGCTACAAGTTTGAATATGGTCAAATTCAGACAGATGTGACTTAAATACCAGGGCATGAGGGCTTGTCTCCTATTTAAATGGAGGCTGTAATGCCAGCTCAAAACTTTTGCTACAAGCCCTAGACCTACATCTCGGTGGCCCAAAGGGATCCTCTCTGCACACAACCCGACTTCTAGGTGCTGAGCTGGCGCTGATTACAGGTTTGCTAATTGTTCTAAACTCTCCTGCTTGCTGCTTTCTGTAGGCAATGTTTGGCCGTGGCTTTTGCTGAAGCAGGGGACTCTTCTTGGAAGCTCGGTAAAATCTGCAGGGAGACACCTGCCAATCTTCATACACAACATCTTTATTTTAATTTAGTAGCAACATTTAGAAAAAATTGGCTTCTATGCAGCATCAGTTGGACTTCATTAAAATAATGAGAGCTAAGTTAGTAAAAACAAACCTGGCCAGTTGGCAACCTCAGACTTTTGTCAGGACCGATCTGTGCTGGAAGATATAGATTTAGTCCATCTACAGTAATAAAGTCCCATGATCCCATAGTTAAAATGTCTTTTTCCCTGCTAGCTGATGCAATTCATTAATTATATGACATTTCCACAATGATTTCTCCAGAAGAAGGCCCTGGATGCCAAGGTTTACATTACATTTTCAATTATGAAGATATCCATATGGTGACTCTGCAGTATGTACAACTGCTTAACACACATCCAAGCCCTACTGCAATGCTAGCAGGGCTGGAGATGTCCTGGCAAATCCTTTCCTGGACATGGGGCTGTTGCTGAGTTCCCACACTAGGAATGGGGCTGGGGATGGTGATGGAAACAGGGTGTTCCTTGCAAGCAAGGAGTGTTGAGAATTGAAGCGCAAATCCTTGTATCTTTTTAAGCCACCAGAATTTTTTTTTAAGAGCCACCTCTTCTAATAACCTCTTAAATCAGCAGTATTAAGGGTACGATTTTAGACTAAAAAGGCTCAGCCCAGGCATGGATTTCCAAGGAGCTAGTGAAGGGTCAGAGCCCATCTCCCACTCCCTGCTGGGACATGCACTTTCTCATTGTAATCTTTTTTTTCCCGAACACGCCTGTAGCAGGATCAGCCATGCAGACACACAAATGAGAAGCAAAGCTGCAGGATGAGGTGCTGCAGTGAACACAGTTGGACAGAAGAGCAGAGAGAATCTTGTGTTGNATGCTGGGAATGGTGATGGAAAGGGGGTGTTCCCTGCAAGCAAGGAGTGTTGAGAGTTGAAGCGCAAATCCTTGTATCATTTTAAGCCACTAGAATTTTTTTTAAGAGTCACCTCTTCTAATAATCTCTTAAATCAGCAGTATTAAGGGTAGGATTTTAGACTAAAAAGGCTCAGCCCAGGCATGGATTTCCAAGGAGCTAGTGAAGGGTCAGAGCCCATCTCCCACTCCCTACTGGGACATGCACTTTCTCATTGTAATCTTTTTTTTCCCGAACACGCCTGTAGCAGGATCAGCCATGCAGACACACAAATGAGAAGCAAAGCTGCAGGATGAGGTGCTGCAGTGAACACAGTTGGACAGAAGAGCAGAGAGAATCTTGTGTTGCATGATGCAGTGTTGGCCACATTGGTATTTCATAGAATCATAGAGTAGTTTGGGTTGGAAAGGGCCTTAAAAAGATCATCTTGTTTCAACCCCCTTGCGATGGGTAGGGCACATTCCATTGGATCAAACTGCTCAAAGCCCCATCCAACCTGGCCTTGAACACCTCCAGGGATGAGGCAGCCACAGCTTCCCTGGACAACCTGTTCCAGTGCCTCACCACTCTCATAGTGAAGAAATTCTTCCTTATGTTTATGTTCTTTGCATCAAGCCTGGTCCTACCCACTCAGGATCAATAGCTGCTGCTGAAACTGCTTAATTAACCACTTGTGTGAGGGGTACAAGTTGTGATTCAAGTACTGCTTGGTCTGAGGAAAAATACTGACTCGCCCAGAGCCCTTGGAGAAAACCTTATTTGCAGTTCTCAGGTGATTTGCAGCAGTTTGATACTAAATCAACAGCATTTGAACCATCCTTGGTTCTCTCCAGCACCTCCTGTCTGCCCAAAGAACTGGACAAAGCAAAGATTTGCCTTCTTCAGCAGTGGTGTATGGGTGCATAGTGGGGACCTGATTCCTAGCACTGTCAAACAAAAGTTGCAGGTTCATTTTTCCCAAGTCTGGACAGAGGAGGTGCTCATCGTTTGTCTTCTTGCTGTCCCAAGTGCAGGGCTCCCCTGGCTCTCCTGCCTTGCAGGCTTGCAGCGATGTTCCCTGTAGCACCAGGAGTCAGGAGCCCTGTTTGCACAGTTGCACTTCGATTAGCTCTGCAATGCCTGTAACCTTAGAGTAGTAAACCAGTGGCATATATATAGTTGAACAATTATATGTATTGTGACTAAATTTCCCCCCGAAGATCTCATTCACGATGTTAGAGTGAAAGGATCATAAAATGAATTAATAGCTGATTCACTGTATAATTTCCTAGTTCAATATACTTTAGTGTACCGGCTAAATGAGCCATACACAGCATTCAGCTCGGCCAGTTAACAGCTTTATCATTGAGATCTCAGGCTTAGAAATAAAAGCAATTCTTCTGAAGTAATTGTGTCTAATTAAAAGAAACATTTAAAAAGTGTAACCAAAAGGAATTCATTTCAAATGGAAAATTAATGCTGAAAAATAGCCCTGAGCTCTCTTGTCTTTGCTAATAGCTAAGCATTCTCAGAATAATTAAACTGTTTTGAAATGTTGATACCTTCCCCTGTTAGAAATTATAGCCGTGGCCCAACACATTAGCAAATCCTCAGCATGGGCACGGGTGTGGGGGCTGCGGATGGGCAGGAGAGATAAGAGGCAGCTTCCTGCTGGGGAGGAAAGTTCCACCTTGATGCTGTTGCACCCTGCCAGGAAGCAAGGTGTTTGCAACTTCTTTTGAAGAAACAGGACTGGTCACCCTGAGGAGCTGAACTCTGCCTGGCTGGGGTTTGGGAGATTCTGAAGGATGCTGGGACTAGGCATAAGTAGCCCTGTTAAAAAGTGTATGGCAGTTGCACATCTCTGCAGCACCTCAGTTAGCTGAAGCATCAGGATGCATTTCAAGGTGAAGCCTTCCTGATGGGCTAGGCAGGGCCTACTGCTTTGAGACTCCTAAGTCTATCATACAGTTGCTGGTTTTCCTTGTCACTGATTCAATGAGTGACACTTTCACCTGCACCCCGAAGTGTTCTACAGTAAACATCAAGTTCTACAGATCTCCTGGCTCAGGTGTTTGTGCTTGCAGTTGTGGGCCAGTCTGGTTGGTTTTGACAATCCTAATTCCTGCAGGTTCTTCACCTGCTCCTCCATCATTTGCTCCTCTCCCTTTACTTGAGTTCGTTTTGGTAGGGATAAATTGAAAGCTGGGTGCACAGTGAAAATCCCACTGCCAGGCTGCACTGCTTGCCTTAAAGCAGGCATGCGTGCAGGTGCTTTTTCCCCCTCTCCACTCAAGGATTTGCTTGCAGGTGGTGGAGCAAACTAAATGCACCCTGTGATGTGGTGAGGACGAGAATAAATCCCACACATTGAGCAGCAGCTTGGTTTTTTCATACCCTGTGCTGAGCTAGGAGTGCTCTGATTTATAATCTGAATCTGGCTACACCGGGAGACCCAAAGAGGGGTGGCTGTCAGGGTGGCAGGGATGCCTGATGCTTAAAATAGCTGTTAGAGTGCTTCATTTGCACAGATCAAATGGCTGGGTGCCACTGCTGAGAGACCTGCTGTAGCTGGCGCTGCCAAGATAGGTCAAACCCAGTGGGTGAGGAATTGCCACGGAGCTACAGGACACAGAGACCTGGCTGGGTTCTCTAAAGCTGCTGCTGGGTGGTTTTGTTAGGAAATGCAGATTGCTCAGATGTTAATCTTTCTCTGGGATCTCTTTTTCTTGAATAGTAACTGTGAAGACAAAGTTTTGAAAATGTCAGTGTTTTGTTTCTGCATCTCTGTGTTAAAGCATTTGATTCTCATATTGAAGCGACTTCCCATTGGGAAACAAGCACTGACAAAGCTTATTCTTTTTATGCGTTAAAGACCAAACCTAAATACTTCTGCCCCAATTGGTTTGTTTGGGTTTTTTTGCTGGATAACTGGGACACAAGCGCTTCTGAGAATTCAACTTTATACTAGTTGAGGGAGAGAATTTGTTCTCTTAAAATCCTCGTGGGATGGGAATGTACTTTCTAATGCTGCTGCAAGTGGGACGCTCGGAATCCTTGGGGGCTGTTCCTTATTATTGTCAGCACCTACTGAATTTGCTTTTATTATGCTGTTTCGTAAATATGACAGAACAGAACATGTTCTAATTGAGACTTTTGTAAAACATCCCCAGCAGATTCTATGAATGCACAATAACGCATCATGTAAATACAGGTTTATAGCATTGACCCTACAAAATAACCTGTGTATGTGCTGGTTTGTTTCTTTTTCCACAACATTGTGCTGTTCCATTTTTCCTTGATGCTCCTCTTGAAATCATAGTAAAGGAAAATTTTCTCCCTTTTACTTTGGAGACGGAGCAGAAAGGTAGTATCTTAGGACAGGATTCTGTCTCGCGTGTTTTAGCGTGGTTTTCTTGTACAAATAATGCCTATTCCCTTAGAAGTTGTAATGTTTTCAGTAAAACTGATCCCTGGTCTTGGCAGAAGGTCAGTGACCACCCTGGCCAGCTTGCTCAAAATTCTACCTCCATTTTCTGGATGATCCAGAAATATCTTTTTTTTTTTTTTAAATTCCTGAGTGTTTCTAATTGAGCTAACATTATTAGAAGGTTTAAAAAAAACCCTTTCCCAAATTCCCTTTGCGTTTCAGTAGCTCTTTAATATGCAAGGCAGCAAGAGATGAACTGGGTCTAATTACGAGTCCCTGGAGTAGCCAGTCAGAAAATGAATTGATGCCTTTTTCCTTATGAACAATGCATGTACCACAAATTAGAGGCGCCATCACCAGAGATTTAATTACAAAATATCATTACTTTCACACATCATTTCAGATTTGGCCTGATCAAATCAAAGTGGGGGGGGAGAGGGGAAAGGGGGGAGGCGGGCGAAGGGAAAAACTGCACCACTAGCAGGGTCATTCGTTCAGGAGTACTTGAATGCAGAAGGGAATTGGTGTTATTGAAGCTTCCCAAAAGACAGTTCTGCAGAGAAGTGGCGGCTGGGAGGAAATTCATTTCTTTTTCCAAGGGAGACTGTAGGCATTTCAGTTGTGTGGGAGCGAACAAGGCATGAACGCGGTAGCCAGAGCTGAGTGGGCTTTGGGAGGTGCTACCTGAAGACAATGGGCACATCTAACCCATTGGTAAATGTGGCCCTGCTTGGGGAGAGGGGGATTTCTTACCAGGTAGGAAAAACGTGATAAGAAGAGCGTTTAGTCTGCTATCACTTAGCTTTAGCTGGGCTTCTCTGCCTCTGGCAGGGAGGGCTACGTATGGAAAAATAAAGGACTAACCCCAAGTTGTATCTAAGAGCACTTCAGGCACGTGCAATGTACATTATCCTGTGACGTTCCTGACAAACCACCCCAAAACCACAGATGCTGAACCTAGCTATTCATGCCAAAGTGCGTGATTAATTTTGTCAGGAGGAATGGCTGCCAAAGGAGGCTTGGGAACTCATTTGCTGTGGAGTTCAGTCTGCTATGGCAGTTTAAAGGTCACGGTGGTTACCAGAAAAAGGGTCTGGTGTGTACCAGGAGGAGGGTTTGGCTTCTTTTGCTTCCTTGATTTCCATTCACCCCAAATAAAACAGGAGCGAGCAGCTCACAATCTTGTTCCTGGTAGGTTAGGATCATCTATCTGGTTGGGTATCTATAGCTTGAGGCACTTTCTATGCAGAGAGTTTTAGAGTAAATTCTGGCAGAAGTGGTCAGTAGCCCCTGTTCTGTAGGTAAACCTTTAAAATCCCCTTCAAGCTGAGCAGCCAAGTGAGAGATCTTCTCTTTCGGTCCATGCCCACTGAAAAAGATTAGCATGGTTTGCAGTTTGGAGTGTGACTCAGCTGCAGAAAGGTTTCTGGGCTCAATGGCCCTGTGCTGAGATGGAAAATCTGGTGAATACGCCAAAGTCGAATGGTTCCAGTGCTGCGTACTTACCATGGCAGGGATGGAAATGTCAGGAATATCCCAGTAACATAAAAAGTAACAGCCCTGTGGTATCTAATGTGCCGAAGTGATGACTGTCCAAGCAGATCAGTGCTACTGCACCAGAAATCCTCTTTTTCCACCCAGAGGAAAAAAAAGGGAGTCTATTTGCCTTGTGGAGTGACACCTGTCTGGGGCTGATTTAAAGGGCTGGTTGTTGAATGGGGTCACTCATACTTGGCTGATGCCATAAAGCCAGTCAGCAGCAAATGCGAGTGCTTGGGATGGGAGGGCAGAACGGCTGCTCAGCCCTGGGATGATTTACAGCCCCTGCATCCAGCCTAGGCCATGGGCTGTGATTATTTCTCAGCCGGACGCACAAGCCAATCGTTTCAAGAAGCTAAAACGCTCTTCAAAATTTATGAAGAAAATGATGGCTTGTTGAATACATGATGTAGCGAGATGTAGTTTTACATTAACTTAAGAGGCATTTATGGGGCAATATTCATCTTGCCTGTATTATGGCAAGTGTAATATGAGAGGATGCTATGTCATGGGGATATGAGACCTGATTGATGCGATGTACACAGAGGGGAGTCCATGATGAAAGAGAAGGCTGTAGGAAGAGCCAGAACCACAGGCTGAATGGGAATGGGGGACTAGAATGGGCTGTTGTGAGAATGGGAGATGCCACCCATGTCATTCACTTGTAGAAGCTGAACTTGCTCCATTACTTCCATGGAGCGACAGGAGCACCCACTAGCTGAGGAAACTACCCTGTGATTACGGACCTGAAGGTCCATTCACGTGACTTAAGGTCAAGCCCTGCTCATCATGCACTGAAGAGCGGGAGTGCTCAGTCTTGTGGTTTGGTGGAGAAGTGATCCAGGCCATGTAATGAGGGTGCAAATTCCAGCAAATCATTGTACACGTGGACATGTTATAAAGAAAAAAATATTACTTCTAATAATACTCGATCTCATGGTTGCACTTTGCCATGGAAGCACATAGACTGAAATATGTCGCATGGTCCTATGGAGGATGGAACAGACTCCCTCGGGAATACAGCAGAAAGGCACGTATATCGCTGTTAGCTAAATTTAGCTGGGTATTCAGAGCTCACTCCAGCTGGCAAACCAAGCAGCTTCTTTTCTCTCCTGTCTGTCGCACATCTGACTCCTCTGAATGTGCAATGCAGGCCAAACTCTCAGGCTGCTCCAGAGGAAGCCTCCCTGTTTTAGCCTGGCAAAATTGTAGCTGAAAGTCATTCCTAAGCATTTTTTTCCCCCTGCTTTTAGCTGCCGGCAAAATTTTGCACTAGAAACAGTTTGACTCAGTAGCAGAGATCAAACTTCTATCTAATTGGAGCAGGGAAGTAAAGTAGGAGCCTTGGTGAAAGTCCTGACCCCATGTGTTCTATGCTAGACACCTGGGTCAGGTCCCCCCCTTACTATGTGTAGATGCAAGTGGTTGCAAAGCACACGAGTCACTGATGTGACCGAACGCTACTGGAAGTGGTGCCGGGAAAGGCACTTCATGACACAAGACTGACACCTGCTCCTGCCCACCCAGTAGTGTTTGGGTCAGTGCTGGACTTGGAGGCTGCAGAGCAGGGCATCCACCTGACCAGCTCACCTGTAGCACAACCATCATGTAAATCACAATTGCAGTGATGTCCTGATCTCCACAGATATTTCTCCCTGGGTACTATGTGCAGGGTGTTTTCCTTTGGTACCATGAAAACCCCAACAATTACTGCGACCTCTGTCTTAAGGAAATACCAACCAGGTTTTGAGTGGTGGCTAATCACAGACATCAAAGATCTTTTTGTACAAAGCCAAGGGTCTCTGCATCTCCAGTTTGGCCCTTCCTCTAAGAGAACTGCAGTGCTTCTCCTCCCCTGTGCCTGACCTGTCCCTTCCTCAGGAGGAAGGAATGTTGTTCCCTATGGCTATTTTCTCACCCTATATTAGATAGAACAGGTCAAACTACTTCTAGACCTTGAGTCAGCCTGGGGTGAAAACCTGGATGGATGGAAGGGCTTGCTTTAATTACCCTCATTGCTGTTGTCAGACTTCTGCATTTGTGAACATTCCAGCCAAACTTTAGTAGGGTTTGTGGCTCTGACAGAGTGATGTTATTGTGGTAAGGTGGGTGCTGGTCTCTTTACCTAAGTGACAGGACAAGAGGAGGTGGTTTCAAGTTGTCTCAACAGGGATTTAGGTTGGATGTTAGAAAAAATTTCTTTACCAAAAGAGTGGTGAAGAACTGGAGCCAGCTGACCAGGGAAGTAGTGGAGCCACCATCCCTGGAGGCATTAAAAAAATGTGTAGATGTGGTGCTTTGGGACATGGTTTAGTAGGCACGGTGGTGTTGGGCTGGTGGTTGGACTTAATGATCTTAGAGGTCTTTTCCAACCTTAATGATTCTATGATTCTATCAGCAAAAATAAAACCAAAATGTTTTATGGTGACTGTGCTGCATTTTCTTGATATCAAGTGGAGCCAGGGCACTAATAACCAGGAGCAGTACAGGGTTAGTTGGAGAAGGCTAAAAGGGTTTGCAAGAGCCGCAGCAGCCAGACACAGAGAGCTAGTCTGAGGCTAGAGAAGATGCCTAGAGATGTATCTGGGTGTGGAAGAAAGGTTGCAGAAGCCATGCTGAAGAGGCAGGAGAGGAGGGTGACGTATAACACCATTACATTGGAGAGGAATTAAAAGGATTGATTGATATCAATTATCAGGTACAATTTGTTGCTGCACAATTGACACGTTAATCACCTCCCTGCTGCATTTCAGCGTGGCAAGATTTTTGACCAATTTGAAAGGTTTACAGCAACAGTATGATGCTGATTTATCTCTCCTTAATAAAAAAGTGATCAACTGAAACCTGCATCCATCATTCTGTTTATCACTCATGGTGATTTATTAACTAATTATACTTACAGTGGGTCTTTTTCTATAAGTATGGATAACAGAGTGATGCAGTGTCGGTGCAAGTCATAAATAATGCCAGAGTACAGTATGTTTAATACTTGCTCCTAGGACCAGCCCATAACAAGATGCTTTGATTAAGGTAAGCAGATGGCTTCGTTTGTCAGGAACAGTCCTGAAATTACACATCAAGGAAACGAGTCCATTTCTCATGTTTCCAGCACTGGACATCGCACAAATGTCTTGACCGTGTAATTCAGATCAGGTGAAATGCTCCAGGCTTGGCCATTTTTCATAGGAATTTGCAAACCAGACCTCATTGCACCTCAAAACCAGACAGCAGCGCGGTGTTTCAGAATAAAGGTCTAGGAGAGCAAGAAGAAGCCACAAATGCAAGAAAAAAAAATTAACTAACTGTGGATTTTAAAACAGGTGAGAAGCTTACAAAAATCAGAGCTTCTCCAAGCATCATAACAGTATTTTTATTGTTGTTTTTAAGTGACATGTTTATCAAGCCCCTAAATCAGTTTAATCCATCAAAAATACCTTTTTACAATGCTTGTAGGTTACGGTAATTGGCTAATATAGACTCCTAGGATTTCTGTCTTGGCAAAGAGATGCGGTCAGTTCCATCATCTCATGCAAGAGGACAATGATGTGACTCTATTAAACAATTATCTCTGGTAATTGTGTAATCTCAAGGAGAAAGCAGCTTCTCAAATGACACACCAGATAGCTCTGTGCTGTCTTTACAGACTGTGCAGCTGAGGAGGTCTGCGTGATCCCTCTCCCTCCAGGGAAGAGATGTTATGAAGTGTGTTGCTGAGGCAGTGGTGTTGCCAAAGCAGCTCTACAGTGCTTGGACCTCTATTTTGGAGTCTTTCTATAAGAAATCCTGCAGAGCCCCTTCACATTGCACAGGACACCAAGTGCTGCTTAGCTTTTCCAACTGGGAAGTTCTCTTTGCAAGTTCCAACTTTCAGCTCCTTGTTCTGCTTGAAAAGCAAATATAAGAGCAGCAGCAGGTGCCTGTGTGGCTCCAACACTCTCCAAAGCCCCATTGCCAAGCCTGATGCTTTCTGCATTAGATTATAGTGCTGAAGTAGGAGTTATTGGTTTCCATTTTATTCTTGCACATCTTTGTTTTCCCACTGAGGTGCAGGTGCTCGGGCATCAAATCTGGTCTGACAGACTAGCTCTCCCCAAATTCAATTCATCTTGCAAACTGAGGGATAGACAATCCATATCTATGAGGATCAGGTGAATTGCCAGATCCTTCCTGCAGCAAAAGGCCTGAGGGCACCAGGGAGGACAACCCAGGTGATTCAGGGAAGTCCCTCACCCTGCTGCCTGTCACTGAGACAGACCAAATCTATTCATAATCCATTCTTCAATCTCTTGAGCTTAGATCAGAACCATCCTCTAACATTTTCACATTGATGTCTACTCACAAATGCATTTAGAGCCAATTATTTCCCTTTTTGGTCTCTCAGTAAGAACAATATTCCATTACCTTAATTTTTTTTTCTTCTTTTTATCTGTTGCTGGGCTCAGATCCATGATGGATATCCTGGATCTGGTCTCCCTTGTCCATTTTATACAGGTATGGATCATATGATTGATCTAGTTGATTAAGAACCTCATTTAAGTGCAACATAAAATGTCTGTCTTCCCATCAACCTGGTACCCTGCTCCCAGCCCTGCCACTGACTTTCTGTGGACTTGTCCAAGTCTTTCATTGCCATTCTGCTTTGAAAATATTAGATGGAGCACAAACATTCTTTGGGACAGAATCTCTTATTCTGTGTTTTTACAATCTTTGTGAGACCTCAAACTAAATATCTCTTTTTCCACCCCAATAATACCTATCTGCCTTGTGATTCCAGCTTACTTGCCCAGTGAAATGCAACCACTTCTGGCACAGAGCAGCAGCAGCTGAGCAAGGTGTAGCAGCCCTACACTGCAGCAGGGAGGTCAAACACCATCCACCATCCTGGGTTACAAGCGCAGGTGGATGTAGGTGTGATCAGCACATTAACAATAGGATCCGATAACAAAGAGGGAACGCTCAAACCAGCAGCAAATAGTTGTTAACTATTAATCTGTAATTTGTTTAAAAGCAGGGCAGGAATAATTTAAAAAAATAAAAGTTAAAAAAAAAAAACACCAAAAAACCCAACTCCTGTTTGAAAATGCTTTTGCAGGGGTTGATCAGCACAGACACTGCTGTGTGAGCAGGACTGCAGGATCAGAGGCACCGCAAAAATTACCCTGCACCTCCTGGGGGAACAAACAGAGACAGATCCATAATTTACAGGGAGGTGGTTGGTGCTCAATAACTAGGGCATAATTTACACCTTGAGCAGGTTTTGGTGGTGGGAGGAGAAGCAGCAGTGTTGTTTGTTCTCCTGTTCCTTCCCTAGGTGTCTCCGTCCCAGGGCTCAGAGGGGAGAGGATGCTCCTGCGGACAGATCTCCCCTGACCCAGTGTGGCAGGGTTCAGTACATCCCTTCCCATCTCTTCCTCAAGGGTGTGAGTTCTTAATGACTATTTTGCATGTTTCTTTGGATGGAGAGTTCAGATTTTTTTCTCCTGCTGTGATCTTTGGCACAGCTCTTCCCTTTTGATGATTAATCCACATTGTCTACACCAGAACCTCTGAGCATCCTTATGAGCCTGCACCACGACTTGTCTCGTGCACTGTAACTGCCCATCTCAGTGGCTTGAGCACTTCTGTGCCTTGCAAGGGGCTTCTCACCTTGAAGCCATCACCATCCTCAAGGCCTGAGGAAGTGGCAAAACCAATACTTGTTCTGCCTTTTGGCCACAGAGTTGCCTTGCAGCCAGGCTGCAGCTCTCCTGTCCTCCTACACCCCCTGCCCTGCCTGGGCTTAGTGTGAGCCACTTGGCTCTTCCTATTTACAGGCACATCTGGCTCTCGGCCACCTTTCCAGACAGGACACAGCTGTGCTCTGGGTGAAGAGTCAAGCTAAGCCCATTTCCATAAAGGAACCCAGCTTGTCATGCTCTGCAGGGCACAAGGGAGCTCCAAAGAGAAAAAGTCTTAATGTAACACCACAGGAGCTGAAGAAATCCTGCCAGTACCAGAGTGGATGCCTCCTTGATGTGTATGAGGAGGGATATCACTCTGTAGACTTCTCAGTAAAGCTGTGCCCAAGATTTCACAGAATCACCAGGATGGAAAAGACCCANTCGTCCTGTCCCCTGTCACTTAGGAGAAGAGCCCAGCTCCCTCCTCTCCACAACCTCCTTTCAGGGAGTTGTAGAGAGCAATGAGGTCTCCCCTCAGCCTCATGGTGAGGAAGGAGGAGGCCAGTATTTGTGCACCATCTTATTTGCAACACCTTATGCTTAAACACCAAGCTAAAGTGTGTCTTTAGAGCCAAGGTGCAAACCAGACTAACAGGACCTGCAGATCTAGAATTGAGGCACGAGGATCCTCAGGACCTTAGCAAATGCAGCTCTAGTAATTACTGCTTCCCTATTAAATTAGCCCTGTCTTGACGATGCCAGATGCAAGCTTTGCTGCTTGGCTCATCCTGCAGGGTTACACTACTGCAGTGTGCCAGCCCACTCTGCCCCGTGGACCACAGAGGTGAAGATGACCCAGGCTGAGCACCATGCATAGGTCTGGCCAGCAGGGTGGCAGCCACCAAGGCACAGCAGCAGGGATGGCAGGATCATTCTCTACCAAAGGCCACCTTGACCCTGCTCGGGCAGCACCAGCAAAGGAGTTAAATTTGATTTCTTTGTGGGGAAGAGGCTTGCAAGAGAGGCAGAAAAAAATTACTTAGCTTCATCTTTCTCCCATTTTAGAAAAATTAATTTTTGAGAAACCTCTACAGTTTCACTATTTCTGGTCCCTAAATCAGGCAGCCTGACAGCCTGTCCAGGGCTATTTATTGGCTCCCTCGCAGGGAGCCATCTTCAGAGAGCCCAGGCTTGATCTGAAGACCACGAGTGCCATCTTCTGGGAGTCTGCAGCTGTATTGCCTTCCCTGTTCTTATAGTTATGCCATAAATCTAGATTACAGAGGGAAGAAAAAAAAAAAGTTTTACTACTACAAGCTTCACCCTTGCGGTTCTCACCAGTGAACCAAAGCATCACTGATCATGAGGACAGCATGATGCTCCTCACCTTCCTGTGGGTATACTGAGGCAGAGACATGAAATAAGGCAACATTTCAGCTTCCCCTCATGTGCACAGGGAGGGCTGGGATGTTTCACGGTCTCTGAAATACTGGAGAGGATCAGGAGGTGTGGTTGCATCCCAGGATTGCTCTCAATTTGAAGCTTTCTCTAGCATTGAGAAACCAGCCAGGACATCCCTTTTCTTTTCTCTTCTTAAGGAAGATTCATTTTGGTTTTGTACTAAGATTTAACTCCAGAATAGTGCACTTGTAAGATACCCTTGGAGCATCACAAATTTGTAGCCATGTCCCAGTGTAAGACAACACTGCAACTAGGCTGTGTGGCTAAAACTAAGGAATCGTCTAAGCCAAAGTCTGCAGACAGGATGGTAAAAGCATCTCAGGAAAAGAGATGGAGGCAATAACATGGAGACAGAGCTTCTCTTGCAGTAGTTTGAAAAGGTTTTAGTTTATTTTTCTGTAAAATTCATTGTAAAATTTTTGTTGAGGTTTGACTTATGATAATGGCAGGAGAGGGAGCAGGTCTGCCAGGGCATATGGTGGCACAGAGGGTGCTGCTAGGCTGACCCAAGGGAACTGTGCTTGTAAGAAGCCAACGACCTAGCCTTTTCAGTGCCTGTGAACTGGATTGAGTATTGTACAGTGATTCCCATGGTGAAAGGTGGGGCAAATGCTGCCCTGGCACCTAGTGCTACTCAGCCTATGTGGGAAAAGTGGATGTGAGAGTGTTAATGTGAAAAAAACCTGCTCCTCATTATTGCAGCCCCTATAGCAGTGCACAGCTTAGTTCACAGAGCTTCCTTGCCAAATTAGCCCTGTCCTGATGATGCCAGCTGAAAGCTTTGCTACCTGCCCCACCCTGTGCAGCCCATACAGCATCATGCAGGTTGTGGTAGATACAGCAAGGTGCAGTGTGGTTTGTGCAGCACTGGAGCTCTTGGGGCAGGACACGGGTACAGCAGCAAGCAATCTAAATCGTCCAGCAGCGCAGGGTCTGTATGGCACCGTGCAGCGTGTACAGCAGCATGCAGTGCACACACCCGCATGGTTAGTGCCACACGATGGTGCTCGGAGCTCTCGTTCCTGCTTCCCCGCAGGCCAGCGATGTCAGGGCTTTCTGCATCTGCTCAGGGGCTTCTCCTGGGCCACCAGACAGACTCCGATGGTGAGGCTCGTGCATGGCATAGAATCATAGAATCACCAGGTTGGAAGAGATCCATCGGATCATCGAGTCCAACCA
This sequence comes from Piaya cayana, assembly GCA_013389865.1. NCBI lineage: Eukaryota > Metazoa > Chordata > Aves > Cuculiformes > Coccyzidae > Piaya > Piaya cayana. The sequence goes on from WAAB01010164.1 coordinate 112,136, forward strand.
TTNACCAAGGCACAGCAGCAGGGCTGGCAGGATCATTCTCTACCAAAGGCCACCTTGACCCTGCTCGGGCAGCACCAGCAAAGGAGTTAAATTTGATTTCTTTGTGGGGAAGAGGCTTGCAAGAGAGGCAGAAAAAAATTACTTAGCTTCATCTTTCTCCCATTTTAGAAAAATTAATTTTTGAGAAACCTCTACAGTTTCACTATTTCTGGTCCCTAAATCAGGCAGCCTGACAGCCTGTCCAGGGCTATTTATTGGCTCCCTCGCAGGGAGCCATCTTCAGAGAGCCCAGGCTTGATCTGAAGACCACGAGTGCCATCTTCTGGGAGTCTGCAGCTGTATTGCCTTCCCTGTTCTTATAGTTATGCCATAAATCTAGATTACAGAGGGAAGAAAAAAAAAAAGTTTTACTACTACAAGCTTCACCCTTGCGGTTCTCACCAGTGAACCAAAGCATCACTGATCATGAGGACAGCATGATGCTCCTCACCTTCCTGTGGGTATACTGAGGCAGAGACATGAAATAAGGCAACATTTCAGCTTCCCCTCATGTGCACAGGGAGGGCTGGGATGTTTCACGGTCTCTGAAATACTGGAGAGGATCAGGAGGTGTGGTTGCATCCCAGGATTGCTCTCAATTTGAAGCTTTCTCTAGCATTGAGAAACCAGCCAGGACATCCCTTTTCTTTTCTCTTCTTAAGGAAGATTCATTTTGGTTTTGTACTAAGATTTAACTCCAGAATAGTGCACTTGTAAGATACCCTTGGAGCATCACAAATTTGTAGCCATGTCCCAGTGTAAGACAACACTGCAACTAGGCTGTGTGGCTAAAACTAAGGAATCGTCTAAGCCAAAGTCTGCAGACAGGATGGTAAAAGCATCTCAGGAAAAGAGATGGAGGCAATAACATGGAGACAGAGCTTCTCTTGCAGTAGTTTGAAAAGGTTTTAGTTTATTTTTCTGTAAAATTCATTGTAAAATTTTTGTTGAGGTTTGACTTATGATAATGGCAGGAGAGGGAGCAGGTCTGCCAGGGCATATGGTGGCACAGAGGGTGCTGCTAGGCTGACCCAAGGGAACTGTGCTTGTAAGAAGCCAACGACCTAGCCTTTTCAGTGCCTGTGAACTGGATTGAGTATTGTACAGTGATTCCCATGGTGAAAGGTGGGGCAAATGCTGCCCTGGCACCTAGTGCTACTCAGCCTATGTGGGAAAAGTGGATGTGAGAGTGTTAATGTGAAAAAAACCTGCTCCTCATTATTGCAGCCCCTATAGCAGTGCACAGCTTAGTTCACAGAGCTTCCTTGCCAAATTAGCCCTGTCCTGATGATGCCAGCTGAAAGCTTTGCTACCTGCCCCACCCTGTGCAGCCCATACAGCATCATGCAGGTTGTGGTAGATACAGCAAGGTGCAGTGTGGTTTGTGCAGCACTGGAGCTCTTGGGGCAGGACACGGGTACAGCAGCAAGCAATCTAAATCGTCCAGCAGCGCAGGGTCTGTATGGCACCGTGCAGCGTGTACAGCAGCATGCAGTGCACACACCCGCATGGTTAGTGCCACACGATGGTGCTCGGAGCTCTCGTTCCTGCTTCCCCGCAGGCCAGCGATGTCAGGGCTTTCTGCATCTGCTCAGGGGCTTCTCCTGGGCCACCAGACAGACTCCNCTCCACAATCTCAGGTAGTTATAGAGAGCAATGAGGTTTCCCCTCAGCCTCCTCTTCTCCGGGCTAAACACCCCCAGCTCTCTCAGTCATTCCTCGAAAGGCCTGTTCTCCAGCCCCCTCATCAGCTCCGTTGCTCTTCTCTGGACTCGCTCCAGAGATTCAACATCTTTCTTGGATGACTTCCCTCTTGCTCTCTGTTCATTACACTGGCTCTGTCTGTCCAGTTCTCCCTGCTGACAGTTCCTGCCATGACCCAGGGAAGGGTGAAACCTGCCACTTGGCAAGGGAGCAAGCTGGTCTGCGGGGCAATAGTCCCTCTGCAAGGACCCCTGCTGCACCCCCCACCTAACAGCATCGATCCAAATAGATACCAGCTCTGGCACCATTTGTGTCAGGTGTCCTGCAGGGTCTGGGGAGATGCAGTCACACACACCCTAGCTTTGCAGACTGGCACAGCCCTTGTGCAGCCGCACTGCTGACACATCTAGTCTGGACCTTTGCCGTGGCCAGCCACTCCGCTACAAGTGTGGGAGTATCTCCACATTGTCATGGAGCTCCTGAATCCCTTCATTCTGTGGCTGTAACAGGGTTAGAAACGTTACCACCACCTTGCTGCGAGCATGAAATGAGTAGATATGAAGGAATACAAGTGAAAACAAGGCTGGAGAAGTTCTCTGGAGGTTGTGTTGTTATCCTCTGCAGAAGGATCAGTGCTCTGAATTCAGATAACTCGTTATGCAGCCTAATAGAGAAGCTCCCCACAGCAGTGCTATTTCCCAGACTCCCTCAGCATCCCCTCTGTAATATCACTGGCTTTATCAGTAGAATAAATCTTTGGTCCATGTCAATCCATTAGGTCTCAGTGTTGGAAAAAGAGGTCAGGCAGTCGAATAGTGAAAGGTGGGGATGGGGAGTGGTGGAGCCCCAAACTGAGCATCTCCGGGAACACTCCTCCACCACCACCATAGCACAAAAGAAAACATGGGAAGCTTTAGCCAAAGTTGACTCTTTTGTTTTTTCTCAAGTAGAAGGTTAGAGAGTCTCCCTTGGTGGAACGACTGAGGGTCCTGGACTGTGGTGCTGAAAGGGACTAGAGGTAGAAGACTCAAGCTTGGCTCATCTTGCTGGTGTCCTGAACAGCTGCTTTAAGCCATGTTTGAAAAATTCTGTGTGTGTAGTCCAAGCTCTACTCTGCAAGCAGGATATTTCTGCAACCACTGTGTGGTTTTTACGTTTGTGTGTGTGATGATGGGGCAGTTCGAAGCTGCAGGGGATGGGAAATTTGGTTAACGCTGGACAAGAGCAGGAGTGGTTTGAGTGGGTCGTTGATCCCTAGGGCAAGGATTTTCAAAGGACATAGCAAGTGTTAGGTGTTTAAAACAGTTTTCAATAACTGTTATCATTAAACTCTGCAAATATCTTATGTGATAAAAAATTGTTGTTTTTAAAGCCAAATCTCACCCCCTGTTAACACCAGTGCTTATATCTTTGTGGGGGCAGGGGTAGAATTACATGGGGAAAAAAAAAGTCCTGCTAAATGCACCTGTATTCCTGGCAACTTTTGATATGAACAGCAGCTGAACTTCAGGTGGGTTTGGAGTGAAATCCAATCTGTCCAAGAAAAAAGGGAAAACAGCACCTAGCAAATCTAGCCCAATTGTGTCCTAAGCCCCGACTAACCAGACCCTACCTGGGAGCAGGCAGCGCTCCCTGTAAAGCAATGACTCCAGCGGTGTCTGCATGGGAGCTCAGATAACGCTTGGTGAGGTTTGTGGAAGAATGATTGCCGCCAATAACACCATAGGCAAGATTTCAGAATAAAGGTTTTTTCTCATGAGTTAGCAAAAGCAATGCTGGCAATTCAAGATTTATGCCCCCCTCATAAATTACATTTTAGGATGAGGATTCTGTGTCATCAGAAATGATACATTTTATTTTTATATAGCATCTTTAACACACACTTAAGGAGAATGATGGTGTTGTCAGGAGCCTGGGGTGATACAGAGGATTTTTCTTCTCTTTTATTTTTTTTTTACCCTGAATGTTTTCAGCCTGTGAAGTTGGGAGAGGGGAGTTACAGCAGAGTCACCAGCTGAAAGATTTAGGGGAGGAGGCAGAGATCAAAGTGAGGGACGCTACAGAAAGAATCATGCATATATGGAAAGAGGTTCCCACAGGAAATTCATGGCAGATCCAGTCCCTGGAGATATCTGGTCCCACACATAGATCAGAAGAGCCCCTTCCATGGTGTCTATACTTCCTCCATGCTCAGCCTATGACCCAGCTAAGGCTAGAAAATCTCTAGAGTTTGGCCACTCCGGGGATTGTTGCATTGGTAATGACCGGTTCTGCCTCAAGGCAGGGTGATACGGTTATTAAATCTGCCACTGTGAGTTGCTCAAATCTGATACTGGGTCATCCAGGACTCTGGTTCATCTCTGTGGTGGTTCTTTGAGCTCTCCGTGTCTTGGATCTCTGGATTGTGTAACAACTGCACCTCTTGTGGGCTTAGGGGTTCTTATAATTTTCATCAGTGACAGGATGCTTCCTAGTGGCTCAGAAAGTAGGAAACAGTAGGCCAGGCAAGCCTTAAAAGTGAGAGTGCTCTCTTGCACTGCAATGCCAGCCTTACAGCATAGTCACTTGGAATCATTTAGCAGCTCCTCAAAATTTTCCGACATGACTTGAAAAATTGAGGAATTCATTCACTTAAAGATGTATTCATTCAGTAGCTATATTTCCCCCCTGTTCCTCTCAGATTTTGCCCTTATGAGCCATCATCTAGCTTATTCTTAACCATGAGGGGGGGTTGGTTGCTGGTTGCCTTAGAAGACACAGTCATGACTCTTGCATGAAGTTGTCTCCTGAGCCCAAGTTAATGAGCTCCCACAGATCATTGCCTTTCACTCTGGAGTCTGAAAGGAAGCAGCTGGGATAGGTAGGGACATAGTGCCAGGGTAAGCATGGGTACAGGTCACCCCGCAGCTCTCTTGGGATACCCCAGGCAGCAGATGGGTTTACACCTCTCTCCTTTGGCTTTTTCCTTCCCCCCAAGGGGATGAACCTCCCCTCTTGTGCTCCGCTTTGCCTCTCCAGTGGCAAAGAGGGCAGTCGATGGATCTACTTCTCCTTTCCCAAAACAACTTTTGCAGCCAGATTTGCAGAGATTTGTTTTTATAAACTTTTCCTGCCTGTGGGACAGGTTAAAGAGCTCTGAAGGGGAAGGAGGGGGGAACGATGTATTGGGTCACTTCCATGGGAACATCATGGGAAGATTGCTCTGTGCCCTGAGAGGTGGGTGCAGTTGTTAGCATGTTCCAGATCCTTTCCTGCAGGCTTTTTTATTTTTAATCTTGTTGAGGAGGAAGTAACAGAGAAGGAATGTGAAAGTCTGAAATAAAAGCACCAGCATAGATCCCATCTTTTTTCCAGCAGTGGATCTCTATTACCTCCCAAGAGCAAGCACTTGTTACAGGGCTGCAGGAGCATTTAGCAGCCATCAAAACCAGAGGCAGCTGGGTTGGTTTGCCCAGGTGAGGACAACCCTGTCAGTGTGGTAAGACTGCACCAGCTGTTGCTGGCTGAACAAGGAACAGAAGTGCTCAGCAAAGTTGTGGGGAGGAGGAGCAGCTGGAGCAGCCCTTTGTCTGGTGGTCACAACCACTTGATACAATCAATGACTTCTCTTCTTGCTGCCCCACCAGCCCACATCTCTCCACATCACAGCATCATCTGAGACAGAAAGGAGGACTGCAGCTCAGTTTGAGTTGAACATAGATACGAGCAACCAAATTTTTCTGGTGCAGCATTAACCTGGTGGGTCAGAGGAAGCCAGATCACGTTCCTCAGTTTTCTCCCCAAAAGCTCTGTTCTCCTTGGGCAGCACTGGGGACCGCCAAGAGCCATCACATATGCTAACCATTCTCAAGAATGATGGTGGGTTAAAGACAAGCCTTTCGGTCTTCCTAGAGCCAAGAATGAGAGACCAGATGGTGCATGACCTGACAAAGCCCCCTGTGAGCTTCTGTTTGTTATTCTCCTAAAAGCATGTTGCCCTGGGAAAAATCCAAGGGTTTGTTTCCAGGATCCAGACTCTTTTCATGTCTAATAACAACTGCACCTACTCTGGCCACATGCGTTGTTCACATGAGGCCCTCTTGCTGCTGCAATAAGGGGTCTGAGTGCAGGGGGGCTGCTCAGGTCTCCTAGTAAACCAGGCTTTTAGCTCAGTGTTGAGATCCTCTGGGGCCCCAGCTACAATTATCAATCCATCCCATGTTTGTAGAGCACCTAACGAGAAAGAGTCCTGGCTGTGACAGTCATCCTATGGGCATTACTCCAAAATTACTAGCAATAAGTGTATTTTTAAAATAGGAATCTCCACTCTGGGCTATGTAGTAATTAATAAATCACAACGATCTTTAATGCTGTAAGGCTGATTGTAAGAGCTTGTCTAAGTGCACCTCAGTGCAGAAGCAGATCTGTAACATGCTCCTCAGGTGGAAGGTGTCTGCTTCCCTCCCACTCCAATAAATTTCTACCAGGCAGTGAAATTTGACTGGCCGGTCTCTGCAGGGCAGGAGATCATTCTCACTGTCTGTGTGTGCAGCGCAGTCACGACTGGAAAAGATCAAGGCGTGCATTTGTAATAATAACAATAATAATGATGTCCCCAGAGTGGCATTTCAAATGCAAATGAAAAGAATAAAAATACCAGTTCCTGTTATAACTTTATTGCTGCCGTAACTGAATCTAAGTGAAGACCTGAGGCCATCCCTACTGCCTGCCTGGCAGCAGAGCTGTGATTCTCTGTTTATTTTCATTCCTGGCCCAAGCGGATGAGGACTCAGCCACGAGCTGAGAAATAAGGTGAGGAGCTGGGGCTGAATAGATAGTCTCGTGGTGGCACTTACCAGATATTAGTCTAGTGTCAGGCAAGTGAAGAACAAAGTGGCAGCCACCACGTATGGTGTGATTAATAATGAACCCAACCCCCTAAGAGCTCAGGGCAGCCCCTGAACCCGCCCTGGCCCAGAACTGGTTCTGCTCCTGGGGCTTTGGGATGGGAAACACTTGCGGTGTGGACCTGGCAGGAATGATTTCTTGCAGTTTTGATTTCAGTCCGTCTTCACAGTTGTTCATCTGTAATATTCTATTGTATCCCTTCTCTCCCCCTGTGTTAACAGCCACAGCTGCCTTATCTTCCCTTCAAAGATCACAGAAACATGGAACGGTTTGGGTTGGAAGGAACTTTAAAGATACCCAGTTCCATCCCCCTGCCACAGGCAGGGACACCTCCCACTGGATCAGGGGCTCCAAGCCCATCCAACCTGGCTCTGAACACCTCCAGGGACGGGGCAGCCACAGCTTCTCTGGGCAACCTGGGCCTCCTCTCCCTCCAGGAAAACATTTCTTCCTATTATTTCACCTCAATATTCCCTCTTTCAGCTCAGAACCATTACCCATCACCCTATCCCTGCACTCCCTGAAAAAAAAGAGCCCCTCCCCAGCTTTCCTTTAGGCCCCAGATGTGACAGCATCAGGTGTTTGCTGGTGTGTTTTGTTGCCTTTGCACATAAGCACATAGATAGATATAACTGCTGAGGGCATATCTTCATCTGAAATTACAATATAATTCAATTTTAATTTTTTATTTAGAAACTGTGTGTGGTTTTATGTGTACTTGAAAGATAAACGGACTGAGGAGCAGTGATCTGTGCTGATTTGAGGCCAGAGCTGCATGGCTGCCTCCCTCCTGTATACCAGGCAGCCCTGCCAGCCACAGCCCCACTTCTTGTTCGCACAGTGAATTTTCTGGAAATTCATAAGCACATCTGCTAATCTGTTTTATTTAATTGCAAAAATAAGCTCTCGATATTTATCACTCTCTGTCAGTTTGGCTAGCTGAGGGAGAAATTGGCACCCAGGGAGCACAGGTAGGATTTATGGTCACAGGGCACACAGTGGTAGCATTTATTTGGGCCATGATCCCCGTAGCTTTTAAACCAAGACAGAGCTCTTAATCTGAAGATGTGTTTATTTTTTTGCAGTAAAGAGATTGTCTGAGGTTTAAACTGATGATTTAAAAAAGAAAACAAAAAGAAAAAAAAACAACGAAGAGAAAAAGAAGGAATTGAAACTGCATAGGCTATTTTCAGCCACCAAGATGAATGAAACATAAAAAAAAAAATAGGTTGCAAGTTTTGAATTCTAAAAAAAGATCGGTCTGAAAGCATGAAAATCCAAGCAGGTGCTCTCAGCTCCAAGCACTGACAGGGCAGGCTTTTTAGCTGGGAAATAGTGGAAGATTTCAGCAGACGCACAGGACAACACAAGCCTGCTCATCTGCAGCACTCTAATTATTGGTGGAGGCCTATGACATATTTACTGCTTTGCTGTTGCTCCTTATTCCTCAAGCTGGAGGCTGCTGATGGAGGCACAGAGCAGCAGAAAAGGAGTTAATGCACCAAGAGAGAAGAGGCATCTGCAGCTCAGCACTGTGTCCCCCAAGCACATCACCACTGTAAACGAAGCCTTCCAGCCCCTCGCTAGCCCTCCTGACTTTTGCTGTCATTTATCTCTGCTTGAAGCAGGGAGAGGTGATCAGGACAAGGTGCAATCAGGGCTACAAAGAAAGGCAGCCTCACCAGTGTGATAAAACCTGGAGGCTTTTACTCTCCAGGACCGCTACCCTCTTCCATAGACCCCGACACCAGTTCAAGCCAGGAAGCCACGCACAGTAAAATGGAAAAGAATCTGAGAATTCACTTTGTACCATGCAGTGCTGCTGATGGATGGAGGACTGGGAGGGCAGGACCTGCTGGGTGCTGAATGCTCCATCCTTGGTGCCCATCGCTTACAGCTGACCTGGCTTTTGCTGGTATCCATGGCAAGAAGGAGCTGCTCCAGCACCAGTGGGAGAAGGGCAGCACTTACCTGATGCCCTGTGGGCTCGAGGGCCTCCCTCTGCACCCCATCTGCCCTTCAGCAAGTCACAGGGAGTGATGAGCTGGTCCCGGGGAGCTGAGGATGAGCTGTGTCTTTGGCTGGGAGACACAAGGCTGTAGCTTGGCAGTGGACTCAGCGTTTGACCCCTGCTGCAACACCCGACCACAAGCAAACCCATGGGTGCTGCTTGCCTCTCCCTGTGGTGGTTCATGAGAAGACTGCAGGTTCATCATCCGCTGGGTGCTGAAGGGGAAGTGAAGGCAGTGCTGCTGCAGAGTAGGCCAGTTCAGTCTCAGAGAGAGGACAAAAATACTTTCAGAAAGATAAAGTTGGTGAAGGCTGAGCTGTCTCTGCATGGAGGTCCCTGCACCGCCTGCCCAGGGAAAAGATAGGAGGTGGCAAGTTAGGTCCCAAAGACTCAGCACTGAAGCTCCTGCTGTTCAGCTGCAAGAGCCCACGCAGAGGCCTCTCACTGCAGAGCTCCTCTCCATACCATACTTCCAAGCACATCTGCTGTGACTTACGCAGTCCAGATGTTTGCATGGGGCTGTTGCTATCTATAACCCTCCTTGTACCCAAAAGCTGATTGCAGCCAGATCCCTCCATCAAGCAGTAGCGCTAGGACCCAGAAAAGCCCCTTTCAGCACAAAGCCCATGCTAATTAAAGAGTCTGGAGGCCCCAGAGGTCACGGAACAGAGGGCCGCAGAGATTTCCAACCAGTTGCACTTGTATTTGTGGCACCTCCTGCCTTTGTTGGTGACTGTGACCATCAGCTGCTCGTAGGGCCAGGTGCCAGCCCAGTGCCCGGCCATGGACATTCCCCATCCCTGACTAACGAGAGGGGTGTGATGGGACACTAGTATGGAAAAATGTAGCATCCATCCTCTCTGGTTGATACTCCCCTGCTGGGACATGTGTAGTTCATTCTGGTGGCATTATCCTGGTCAAAACAGGAATAGACTGAACAAAAAAGGACAAAAGCACCTTTTCACCCATAGAGTTGGGTTCATGCTCAGAGGTCAGCAAAGATACTATTCAGGATGAAGCAGAAAACACTTTACAGAGCTCTTCTCCTCTAGTCCCTTGCTCGTGGCCATTTGTATTGGTGCTATTCGACTGCATTATCCTTAAATTGCCTGTCAAACATTGGCAGTGCATGGTCTTAAGCAATCCAACTGCATCTGACTGTCCGGGGGGTGCCTGTATCAGCCTGTGTGTGCTGGTGGCACGAATCCTTTTTGCCCTGGTGACTCTACAGACACACAACAGAGAGGCTTGGGCTTCTAGAGGCTTTGCTAAAGTTTATTAGCTTTCATAACGGTCATGAAAATAATTGGATCTCAGATGTGCCAGCAGTATAATACCAAGAAGCAAAAAAATGAGGCCAGATGAGGTGTAAATCAGGAGTAACTGCAGAGGTGCTGGTGTGGTTTCAGCAGAGCAGAGTGAGCCAGAGCAGCAATGAACACCGGCAATGCAGTGGGGTTTGCGAAGGGGCCCAGAGTCCATCCTTGATGCAATCTCACAGTTACCTGGCCCACTGCAGTGAGGAAGCGGATGATGCTGAAGGTCTGCCCAGGAGTGGTACCTTCCCCAGTTACTCCATGCGTGTGTTGCAGGCATCATGCTGCTGCCATGGGATGCGTAAATAGGTCCATTGAGGCAGTAAGGGCACGGCATGAGGGCTGTGGGCACTGGCAGTGCTTACCCCACTGTCTGCCCTGCTCCCAAAAGTGGCCACAAGCCAGCTGCTCTACCTACTGGTGACTGTGCCAGCCAGAACCCTCTCTCCTTGTTCAGCATCCCCACCCCAGGGCCAGCAATGCTGGTGGCAGGTTCCTGCTCCTTGCCAGCACTAGGGCTTTTCCCTCTGAAGCACTTCAAGGAGACCAGAATGACCCCCTTGCATTTTGCACGTGGGGAAACTGAGGCCCAGAGGAGCTCTCCTGAGCAAGCAAGTGGCCAAAAGCGCCTGCAGTCTCTAGGGTTTTGTCCTGTGTGCTGGTATAAGGGTTTTTTCCTGACCCTATTCCCTGCTGTGAGCCCTTCTGCCAGGTCTGCTCTGGGGAGGTCTGCCAGGTGCTGTTGGGGTGCGCTGAGCCCAGGCAGGGGCTCTGGGTGCTGTCAGTGGGCCAAGCCCAGCCATGAGCCGTGCAAGCAGCAGCCGATCAGGAGCTTTCAATCTCAAAGGCACTGATCCTCTTCCCCTGGCTCCCTCCATGCACACGTGCTCTCCATGCTGGCTGTGTCACAACAAAGCAGCCCCTGTTCCCAGCTCCTCCCCAAGCCCTGTCCCAGCCAGCGCTGGATTTATGAATGAGTGTCCCACTCTGGTGACAGCCAGCCCTGCCAGCTCAGGGTCACTCACTCCAGGGACGGAGGTGCAGCAGGATCCCGCTGCTGTCAGGAGCAGCACTTGAGGGGTTGGGGGGCTCAGCCCGTACCCTACGCAGGACACAGTGCCACACTCCATCCCAGCCCCTTCTCATCCCTGTGCCCAGTCACTGGAGACTATTTTGGATTATAACTTGTAAGGTTGCCAGCTGGCAGGCACGGCTGCATGGGAAACAGCTTCTGTGTCCTCAGTCCTGGCACAGCAGCAAAGCCCACGCTGGTGCCACTTTGCTCTGCTGTGCTAGGCTGGAAACTCTGGCCATCAAAGGGCTTTCCTGGGAGAAAGGGCTCCCGGACGTAGGGATGGGACCTCGGGCAGGTGGACAATGTGAACAGCTGGTCTGCAACATATCTGCATCAGCACATTCAGTGCTTTGTGGTTTAGTTCTAATTAACGCAAATCAGACGAAGGATGGCTGATTTTTTAACCCACTTCACCCAAAACGAGCATAAGGTGCTGGCAAAACTCTCAGCAAGATCATATAGACACAGGGGTGACTGTATCTTCCCTCCTCGCAGCTTACCTGCCCCGTTACCTAGTTCAGTGCAGAGAAAGATCCAACATAAAAGAACAAGTGATGATGATGATGATGATGATGATGATGATGATGATGATGATGATGTCAATGATGTCAGTATTTTATTTTCTGACCTAAAGATGTAATTTCCCAGCAGCTTAAGCCTCCTTTAGCATGGAGGTGTGCTCACACAAGGTCTAGTCACTGATCTAATAAAATGGATTTGCTACTGTGTTAAATCAGTGCAGCTATATTGAGCAGATCAGGTTTAAGTTTCTATTCCACTTCATCATAACAAATGAGAGTAAAAAGCACCTTCCATCTATTAGTGCTAAGAATTGGGGCAGGGGGGAAGTTACATTGATTATTTTAAATCCAGTCTCATTATTTCTGTAATGCAGATTTTTAAAAGGGGCTATGAAATTCTTGGCATTGGGAATATTCATCTCACATGTGTCTTTCATGAAGACCTCTATGGGACATGCAAATTAATGTTCCAGGAGGGTCTAAGGAGTTTACAAATCTAAAGTCCATTGAAGGTGACAACTCTCTCCTAAACATTAAAAAATAGCAAGCCAAACGTTTGTCAGAAAAAACACAATATCTTAAAAATCATTTTCATAAATATTTTTTCATTATTTGAGATTGATTATTGTTTCCTAATAAAGTATTTTCATTACTTCTTCCCTAATAAAATTACTTTAAAATAGTTACTTCTACTTGAGGTTTTGGTGGATTTCCTGATGAGGGTTCACACTTAAAATTTCACAGCTCGGTTACAATACTAACATTACAAGTTATTTGGGGAAAGATTTATGTTCCAGTTAAAATAATCATAAATGCATTTAAAGCCAGCAATAGGGACATTTTTATATGTAGCTATCTAATTTGATAAAACATACAATTTTAGTCAGATTCACTCCAAAAGCAGCCCTTTAAACTCTGATTTACAGAGCCAATTACTAACCTGAAATAGCGCCTCACTGGATTTTCAGAGCCAGCACTGTTAGCCTTAGCAGGACAGAACTAGGCTTAGGCACAAGCACCTCTCAGAAACCTCTCCAGCCTGATGTGACACTGCCTGTGGACACTGCAATGGCCAGTGGCACTTGTGGGTGACAGTTTGCTTTGCAGGATGAACCAGGGCAGGTCTGTCCTAAACAAACAACCCAAGCACACTCTGCTTTTTGCCTCGGCCAATGGTTTGCTGTATCTTGATATCAAACCAAGGATTTGCACACAGGACACAGAAGGTCTGATGGTCCCCTGGACTCTGAGGGGGTGCTAAGGTCTCACCCACCTCCAGGGAGAGAGCAGCCCTTAGCAGACCCAAATTCAGCTACGCCTACTCAATTATCACCCTGTTAATCAGGCTGATGAGCTTAAACCTGAAAAACCGTGACTCCCTTGAATCCCCCTCACCTGATTAAGAAAAGATCCCACACCTGCATTTCTCACCCCATCACCCCTGCTGCTAGGGAGGAATCATGAGCCCTACTTGCCAGATGAAGGACTGAGGCACAGAGAGGGCTCAAAGCTAGATAACCCACAGCAGACTGTCCTTAGCATACAGGATTTGTATCCCCAAAAGCAGAGCTTGTCTTTATCTCAACTATGACTTCACCTCAACTTTTACAGCTTTACTTTCACCTCAACTTTAAGCCTTCTCAGCTTGGGAAATACATTCTGGCTCATTCTCCTTTTCTGCTGAGGGGGAATTGGGTCCATCCAGAGCTTGGAAAGAGCCACAGAGGAGGACAGATGCTACATCTGCCTGCTGAGATATCACGTGGCAGAAACCTTCGAAGCTGCTGCTGAGACCCAAGGCACTTGGTAGGAGCTGCCAGTGGTGGCATAGTTACCCAAGAAAAGCAGCCTGTGCTGAAAGGGGGTGCAGGATGGGACCCCCAAACAGCCTGGTGCACTGAGCAAGATGCAATGCTTTCAAGAAATCCCTGCTGGTCCGTCCACCACTGCCATGTAATTCAGCAAGCCCAGCCTGGTTGTGAGCATCACCCAAGAGTAAATTCATACCAGAGCAGGAACAAGCAGCCCCTGAAGCCCCATGGATGCAGAGCTGGCCAGCTGGCCTGGGCTTCCTGGGAGGAACTGCTCCGCTGCACGGGACCACTGAAGCTAATAAAGCTATTAATAGGGCCACATTTCATCTTAGACTGAGGTGTGAGCAACTCGCACCTCGTTGGGACTTTCAAGTCTGAACGGCCAACATTTGGCCCCTTCAGCCTGCAAGCCAAGCTAGCAAAAGGGCAGTTCCCTGCAGACTGGGGCCCCCTTCCACCGACTTTTCCATACTAAGCTGAATTTAGGATATCTCCAAGCCCTCAGGCTAGAGCTGGTCTTTAGAAGGAGTTAGTGTGTCACTGCCTCCTACCCTAAGACCTGTGGGCAGGTGTGAAGCTGTACTAAGAGCCTCTGTTGAATTTTCTGCTTTTGCCACAGACTTGAGCAAAGCTTTTAAAGGCTCCATTTCAAAAGTGCTCTCAGGTCTAGCAGGGTCTCCGGGATACGTCTGGCTTGGCGCTCACAGTGACGAGTATCAGAACTCCCATGGATTTTGGATGGGCTTAGGCTGCTCAGATCTCCTGGAGTTGGGCCCAGCACTCTCCATGTGGCACAAGTCCAGAAATGGAATCTTTCCAAGTGAGCAGTTTCTTTCCCAAAATGGGGATTCTTCTTTCCTTTGGATGGAAAACACTACAAACAGGGGAAATATTACCTCATGGTACTGTGAAGGAGAACCATTTATTAACAGTGGGTACCAAATTTAACTTTGGACATTTTTTTAATAGCAGTTCTGATATAGTTTGGACCCTTTCCTTGCAATGTCAGGAATCTGCAGCGCTGAATTTTGCTTCTCTGTGAGAAATAGCAACTGAAATTAGCTATGGGAGAAAAAAAAAAAAAAGTGAAACCAGCTAGCCTAAATTCATGAGAAATTCATTCCAGGGCCACAGATTACATGAAATTACTCCTGATATCAGCTATCTCTGCAACATGTTAAAGCTGAAAAAGAGCCATCCTGCTGCCTCCCAGACTTGCCACATTTTCAAGGGTGTTTTTTCTCCTGTGTGCTGGGGCTCCTAAAGCGCTCACACTAAGCTGGGAGCCTGCGAGATGGGGTGATCTCCAAAGAGAGGGCACTGCTCTATACAGTAAAAGCAGGAGAACAGGATGAAGCAAGGTCCTGCTCGGGGGATTCTTGTTACTTTCCCAAGCCAAAGAGTTGGTTTTATTTGCTAGGATCAGGGAGGCAATGTGGCACAGTGGAATATATACACCCAACTGCGCTCAGTCAGGCAATGGTTATGCTGCAGCCACAAACCACCACAGCAGATGCACACAGGTTTGTGCTCATTACCTGGCTCCACGAGAAAATGAAGTTACAGACTCTTTAGGTTATGATCCAAATATTCTTCTTCTTTCCATAATATCAACCTTTCTACCACTCCTGGTTCCCGTAACTAAGGGAAATAAGGACATAATAAAGTTCAGTTGGTATCAGCTCTTGTTTTCTAACTAATGATTTCCCAGGAATTCTGCAAGCTTCTCCTATCCAAGGTGAAGCTTAGTAATTAAGACTGACCTTTGAAAGCTGACACTTACAATGGTATCTGCTGGTTCTGCTTAATTTGCTCTCCTGTCTTACATACAAAACTCTGAATAATTGCTGCAGTTTAGTAGAGCAGAAAATAAAGAGGCTTCAGAGCACTGAGATCACTTTGTTTCAAAACATTCAATAGTGTGAAATAGGTGTGTTTTGAGTAGGTTATCCTAATGAAAAATGAGAGGGGTGTCATATATCTCACTGTTCCTGTTTTGTCCAAGTTTCACTTTGTTCTAGTGACAGCAGGTTTACAAGATTACACTGATCGGGAATCCTCCATGTCAGGCAGGCTTCTCTGGATGTGAAAAATGGTAAACTAGCAATATAAGTATCCAAACCATAGCTTTTACAAATGAGCTAAGGCTCAAAAATTATGACAGGTTTTTAAAAATGAGATTTTCATAAATCTGTTTTGTAACTGGTCTTTTGTTACCTCTTCATTAGCAGAATGCACTAGTTTTATTCAGAAGCCTTGTTTTTAATATATATCTTTTCCCAAAACACAAGTGATAGAAACTTGCTGTTACCTCTACCAACAGTAGAAACTCTTTCAAAATAAAATCAAGGAAAACAGAACAAGTGTTCTTCTTCATGCACTCTGAAAGGAGGGTCAAAGACTTGAACTTTTGATATTGTAATAGAAAAAAAATCAAGTAATTGATTTCTAAATCTGTTTCACTTTCAAACTTAAAATGTATTACATAAAGTTGAATACAAAAGATAATTAACTGAAGGAACACAATGTAGATGGCTTCACATGAGGCTGAGGGGAAGGCAATGGCTTGGAAAGGGAGCTATGAGGGTTTAGGATGTTACAAGCTAGGATGTTATATGTTAGGATGTTAAAAGTTGTTTGACTTGATGATCCAGTGGGTCCTTTCCAACCTAGTGATTCTAAGTCCTGACACAGGACTGCAAAGCTGGTCAGGGAAAACAGCACCCACCTCCCTCTCCCAAAACACGCATCTTGAGCATAGCAAGAAGCCAGGCGTGCACCAAATAAATCAGCTCTCGCAATTCACCAGGATCAAGAATTGGAAACTTTCCTACAGGTTTTATATCCAGGACGATTTATGATTTAATTTAAACACATAGTTTCCAGCCATTTCTTTTTGCAAGCAATCACCTAGGTTACATTAACCTGATGGTGATGTACCGCAGTCCCAGGGAGCCCTGGAGAGACACAGAAACACAACAGCACTCAGAGGTGTGAACACCCCCATTTATCTAGACAGGTTGTGCACAGCCTTGCCAGGAAAGCGGGTCCAGGCATGTTAACTACTTCACAGCCAGCCTCTGCCGCAGAAATGTTTGGCTGTACAGCAGTGTCTCCTGTATGGGCCATTCCCCTCCTTTGGTAGAGCCTCTCCAGCAACAAAGAGTGCAAGCTAGGAAGGGGATGAGGAAGGTGCAGGCTCCTGGAGTGTGATGGTGCAGGTTATAGGTTTGGAGAGGGTCCCATGAGATCAGAGGAGATTTTTTATCCTACAGCTCATTGCAACAGATGGGGCCACACAGGTGTTTCAGTTTAATATGCTTTTGAACAATTATATGTGTCCCTGCCTCTCGGGATCTAACAGCAGAGCAGGGGCTCCTTGCAGGCCCCACTGAGTCCCCAGGCTTACCCTGCGAAAGACTGGAAACAAAACATAGCAGGTGGCACCTGATCCTTGGGAGGCACTTCTGCCTGGTTTGGGTATGGATGTCTTGGCCAGAATGGATGTCTCGGCCAGAGGCTCCCTTCATCATACACGTGGTATTTCACAGCTGTGGCACAGGTTTTGCTTGTCCCTGATGGATTCGTCACTGCTGCTGTGGGAGCGGTCTTTATTAGGACCTGAGCTAAGAAAGCAGGCAGCTCCCTTTACATGCAGAGCTATCTTATCTGGCGGTCTGCAGACTCCAGCAGACAGCACAGTGTCTCTCATGTGCCAGTTTGGAGGTTCCCTTTTTCAAGGAGATGTGCTTTCGAATGCCTGTGAAGATGGCAGCTGCTAGAAGAGGTAGTGATCCCTTCCTCTGACCAGGGCTGGCTGCAGCTGCAGCATGGTGGGGGTTATCCAGTCCCTTTCTTGTGGCAGCGTGCAGCCACCTAAGCAAGGCAAAAATATGCAAGATATAACATGAAATTACTGCTTCAGAAGAAAGGGGTTTCAAAAATCTCAAATTTCAAAAAATTTCAAAAATGCCTGAAGTTGGAGGTGCCAGGCCACTTCTAGGCTGTCCTGCCTCTACACTTCTAGGTGGCAGCAAGGAGGGGCTCAAACTGGCTGTTTCCAGAGCAAAGCCCCCTTTCATCTCATTCTTGTGAGCTAGGGGCAAACACCTCTTCCAACGGGAAAGATGTCTGAAACAGCCTTTTCATTATATTTAAAAATCTAACAGTGACTAAAGCAGTTTGCATAATAAACAGCTCTAGATCCAGAAATATTTGCCTGCTCACAGTAAAAAAAGGAAGTCCTCAGATCCTTTTCTGAAGACTGTAAGAAAGCAACAGAGTTTTTCCTTTACAGGATATAAATATGCAGTGCAAATAGGTGGCTGCTGTCTCTGCTTATGTATCTCTTCAGATAGCCTGGCAGCGCCAGATTATTTTAGTGTCAAATCAAAGCTCTGGTTGTGTAAAGAAGCTGAGGAAAGGTACAGTCTGTGTCGCAGCACAGGATGGCAGCTCCAAGAAGACGACTGGAGGCAGTCCTGTGAGACACATACCAGTCATGCATACTAAACCTGCCATTTAGTACACCGAAAACTCCATTAGTAGAACTGCTGCAGAACAGAAATAAATGTCTTCAGATTTAGGTGGGCCAGGGGAGTGTTTTTCTAGGATGGTATGCGATTCATCTTCACATTAACTAAAAGAAAATTAAGCTTTTTCTTTTTCCTCTTTTTACCTTCCATTTCCTTGCGAGAGAAAAAAAAAATCAAGGGCCTGTTTACTCTGGAAGAAAAATCTGGGTGGCTGATGCCTTTTTGAAGCAGAAAACCTCTCATTTGCAATTCACTATTGCTGCCCTTGACAAGCCAAGTCAGCCCAAACCTGTGCTTCTTCAGCATCCCTCTCACCTGGCTGCAGGGTGTCTGTACAGCGCCGAGCACAATGTAATCTTTACAGGGTCACTGTGGCCTGTGTTCCAGCCTGATGCTGTCGCATAGAGAGACTAGTAATGAGCGGTTGCTAGCGCCCAGGCTCCCTGCAGCACAGACACACACTGAGCTCGGCTGCTTTCCTGCCAAAGGGAACTGACAGCTGCAGCACTTTGAAAGCTCAAAACGTAAGTGCACACGGGGCTACTCGCACTTATACAGGTTCTGCAGGAGGGAAACTCGGTCGAGCTCGCAGAGGATGGAGGCCAGCCAGCCCCCACGCCCACCAGCGGCCTAGCTTGAGGGAGGACACGGCCCAGCCTGGACAACGCTGCCCGTGTACCCTGCACCTCAGCCACCACCAGTTCTCGGAGGATGAGCCGTACTGCCCCACTTAAACCCTTCCCAGGGGTCCTGCAAAGAGACTCGTTCTTTCACCAGAGGCTGAGGCCGCCGCCAGGGTGCCGCCATACGCCCCGCACTGGGAGGCGGAGGCCTGGGAGGGGGTGGGGCTTTATATGCAAATGTACCTTGCTGGTGGGGAGGGGAGACGCATGCGCAGTGCGCGCACAGCGGGCCACGGGTTCTTACACAATGCGCCGGCTTCCTCTGCGGCGGGGAGGGGAGCAGAGGGGCGTGGGCTGGTATGCAAATTAAGCTGGATCATGAGGTGTGATTGGAGGAGAGTGAATAAGGGGCGGGGCCAGGTGTTTAAAAGAGGCGGTGAGAGAGGGTGGGTCAGTATGCAAATCAGGGGGCGCATCCTGCATGTAAACCAGCCCGTTCCCCCCGAGGGGCGTGGTCTATATGTAAATCCCACTGTTTCGTGCGGAAGAAAGGGGCCGTGGTCTGTATGCAATGAAGCCGCCACCGCCCCGCCCCGGCGGCCGTCGTGACGTCGCCCCGGGAGTAAAAGGCTGCGCGGCTGCGCATCGCGTTCGAATGAGGACTTAGTCTGTTACACAACCAGGCACTGCGCTCTCCTTCGCCTCCACGCGTTCCCCGCTCCTCTCTCCTCGGCTCTCTCTCCTTTCCGTCGCTCCGTTCCGGCCTCCGGCATGAGCGGCGACCAGCTGCACAACGACTCCCAGGTGAGCCCCGTCCCCCCGCCACGATTTTTACCCTTCTCGGGGAGCCCTGCCCTGCCGCTGCCCCCGTGGGGTTACCACGCGTCTAGGAGAGCGCCGTTAGGCCCCCCTGCGCTGCCCCGTCCTCCCACACACGCCGCCTCTCCGCGGGCAGCGGGGACCCGCGGGTGACCCTTGCCCTGGGACACGGGGAGGGGGCAGCTGGGGAAAGGGGGTCTCACTGAGTGCCCCTAAATTGGAGGATGGGGAAAGGGAGTCCCCTTGAATGCCCCTAAAAAGGAGGATGGGGAAAGGGGGTCTAATGCCCCTCAAAAGGAGGATGGGGGTAAAGGGTCACATCTAGTGCCCCTAAAATGAGGATGAGGAAAGGGGGTCTCCCTGAATGCCCCTAAATTGGAGGATGGGGAGAGGGGGTCTCCTTGAATACCCCTGTAAATGTGGAGGGGGAAAGGGGATCACATTCATTGCCCCTATAAATAAGGGGGGGGGGTCACATTCAGTGCCCCTAAATAGGAAGGTGGGGAAAGGAGGTCTCAGTGAATACACCTAAAAAGGAGAATGGGGAAAAGGGATCACGTTCACTGCCCCTAAAAATGAGGATGGTGAAAGGGGGTCTCCTTTAATGCCCCTAGATAGGAGGATGGGGGGGGGGGGGACACGTCTCACTGAATGCCTCTAAAGAACGGTGAAGAGAGTCCCCTTTAATGCCCCTAAAATGTGGATGGGGGAAGGGGGTCACATTCAGTGCCCCTAAAAAGGAGAATTGGGGAAGGGGAAAACGGGGGGCCGGGGGAGCCCAGTGCCCCTCTCCTCCCCAAAACGAGCCCCCCCCGTGTGACCGGCGTTAGTGACGGTGTGTCCCCGTGTGCTCTCCCCGCAGATCGAGGCGGATTTCCGAGCGAACGGTGAGTGCGGCGCCGCGCGCAGACATGGCGCCCCAGAGACTAAGTCCCGGCTCTGCGCTCACCGGCCCCATTGTTCCCATCCAGCAGGCAAAAACTCGCCCTTCCCGCCCGGCCCGCGCCCCCCCAGCCCCGCTGCCCACAGTAGGGGCTCCAGAGGACCCCCGTGTCTGCCCATCGGCCCCGCCGGGGTCCCCTTTCGGCCCCGATTCCTCCCTGGAAAGTCGCCGTGTCGGCGGTCGGGACTTAGTCTCTGCGCCATTTTCTTTTTCTCCTCGGTGTGGTTTTTCTCTCCTTCTCCTCCTCCCCGAGCCGCCGGCCGCAGAGCCTCCTCCACAGCCACCCCGCAGCCATCCGCAACCCTCAGACTCTCCTTTACAAAGGGGAAACGCCAGTTTTTAATTCCATCGATCCCCAAGCCATTTTTTTCCCTCTCCATCGCACCACCCCCCCACCTCCTCCTTGCTCCCCGTCTCTTCCTTGCAGGGAATCCCTCCCTTCCCCTAAAATGAAAGGTGATTGCAACATGTTGCTCTTCAGAAGAATCTGCTGCATCCATTTTAAGATGTGGCTTTTTTGCTTTCCTTGCTGTTTTAATTGAGGTGACTTTACCTTCTTGGGTGGGGCTTCGTAATTATAAAAACCTCCACATTTTAAAAAATGTGGGGGGTAAAACCCAACAGTGTAGACAATTCCAGAAAGGCAAGACAGCATCACTTTGGAAAGTTTGCAAGCTAACTGTTCATTTTGTTTGGAAACATTATAGGGAGTCATGTATTTATATATATTTATATAAATAAATATATACACGTTTATGTCTACATAGATTTATATTCATATATATCCACATACTTGTAATATTACCTATTCTGATCAGCCTAATGGCCATTTCTTCCTGACTGTTTATTCACTGCAATCCCCCCTTAGGTGGGTAGGTGTCAAATTGAAGGGTTTAAGCAAGGTGGAGGGGAGTTGAGGATGTGCAGCCTACCTTTGTGTGCCTGTGTTATCATCACTGTTGAAGATGTGTATGGAACTCTGAGCTGTCCTCGACTGGTGAGGCGGTAGAGGACAAAACAATGGTTGAAGGTATCTGCATGACTTGTAGTTACACTGATCTTTAGCGTGCTCTTCTGGATGACGTCCGTGTGCCTGGTTGCTTTGTAGGCTACTGCTTGTAAATATTTACAAATCCACATTTGCCTGCACCTTTACTTCTGTCAGTTCATTGGAATGTGTTTGTGTGCGCAATAGGAGCAGGCAGCAGCAAACATGGGGTTATTGGACTTTTATTTCCATTCTGAATCTATAGTAGTGCTCTGTGAATAAGATTTAACAGAAAGAAGGGTGCAGTGGATTTCCCAAGAAATGCAAGAGTAACTCTGGAAGCTACTTAAATTTAAGCATGTATTTGAATATTTGTAGCCTTCTTACTCTGGGAAATATTTGCTTTAAGGATCATCTTTATTTAGGGAAAAGTACATGATAGTGAGCTCTAGTTATGTACTTGTTCACAAAGGGGAAATGATGCATATTAGACCTTCAACTACAGCTTCCAGTGAATGCCTTGGAATGATTTTTCTCTTCTATTGTGACCATGTGCTGTTTTATTCTTGTAAGGGTCTTAGGCATACAGCCCTTAAAACTCCTCAAGTTTTTATTTCTACCATGTGTTGGAGGAATTCAATACAAAAATTCAAAGTCAGACACCCTGGTGGAAAAACTGAATTCCTGGTCGGTCAGGCATACCCAGTGAATTCATACCAGTGTAGGTAGCAGCACCTTTTTCCTCCTGTTGTGATTATTTTATGACGGTCGTATAACATCATCGTGACTGATCAGGGGCACCTAAAATCCAAAATCCTTTGTAACACTGAAATATATTAGTCTCGCTAAGGCAGTAATGCTGAATAGACACTGTCCTCGCTGACCTTGTGACCAGGAGTGGTCTTCCTGAAAACCTGTCACCTCTACTTGCTCTCAGTCTTTTTTCCTCTGTTTGGGAGTTCTTTGTACTTCTGTGTTGGGAAGTGTCACACGCAGATCTGAGAACAGTGGTTCCAATTTAGGCATGGTGGTGAGGCCCTAGCTCTTATATTCTTGTTTTGATCCTATTTAGTGGCAAAGACTAGGAGTGGGTGGTAGGAATCTCAAGTACTTTTTTTTTTTTCCCCCCTAGATGTTTAGAATTGAGTTTGTACTTTGATTATTGTGGGGCAGCACTTAACAGCAGAGCTGGAATCTCCTTTTAGGCTGCCTTTCTTCTATTTGGGAGAAAGGATTTTTTTTTTCCTGGACTCTGATACTGACTCAATCTAAAAGTTGAAC
Organism: Piaya cayana; assembly: GCA_013389865.1. Classification (NCBI taxonomy): domain Eukaryota; kingdom Metazoa; phylum Chordata; class Aves; order Cuculiformes; family Coccyzidae; genus Piaya; species Piaya cayana. The sequence goes on from WAAB01010164.1 coordinate 134,692, forward strand.
CGTAAACATTTTTGTTAAAGAATGTTTTGGGTGTCTTTGGGGTAGTGTATTGGTGATGGAGCAGCTGAAGCACTTGGAAGCTTCCTGGTGGTGGTGTTCTTATCTGGGTCACTGGCCATGCTGCCTCAGATGGTGATCACAGGAGTTGTTGCAGTTGAAGTAGGATGGGTGGAGGTGGATCTGCTTGCCCATTGCCAGTCACCATGGAGCACCCCGGTCATAGCCGAGAACTCTGGTCTGGTTACACACCCGTTTCATTGATAGCAGGGTAGTGCTAGGTATGAGAGAGGATGCCAGCAGCAAATAGGTGTTCCTGGCAATTTCTTGTCGTTAAATAGCCAGATCACTCTAAGCATGAGTGTCCTGGGCAAATTCCAACTTGGGTAATTGCATTCCGTCTCAATATCCAGATTCTCCCCCCTGTTTAATTTGGCCATAGCGGGTATTTTTTTTCACCTTAGCTGTATTTTTAGTATCAGTACGCGCTGCAAAGAATTTTCTGTGTTCATTCCTAGCAGTGCTTGCTCGCAGACCATACTGAGAACAATATTGTGCTGAAACAGTGAGCCTTTTCTGAATGCTGTGTCCTTGCAGCCTTCAGTATTGTAGAAGAGAAATCGTAGTCCAAAACTGTCATTTGCAAATACAGTTGGTCACTGAAAATGACCCCTTCTTCACAGGTGTGAATATTGAATCACAGCTACAGGCTCGAAGGGAATCATTCTGAATTTTTTTTTCTTGTTTGGTAAAATTGCAGATCACATCAGATGCAAAATCGGTTTGGATTCTGTTGAGTCTTGCCTTTAAGGGGCTTTGTTATTAAGGTTGAACATAACCTCTTAGTATTGAGGACAACATTGAGACTAAAAGCAATTTATCTTTACTCTCAGTTCTACCATTGTGTTTGCAGAGTGCAGTAGATAAAGATTACTTTTGTTTGCAAAATAATCAAATTGTGTTCCAAAGCTACTAAATTCCACTGGCTACTGTTAGCGTCTTGGCTGTTCATCAGCCTGGGATCAGAACTTCCCTTCTGTGTAGAAAGTGAAGACATTGCCGAAAGCAGTATTTTTTCCCTTTGTTTGATTTCACCAATAGTGTAGTAAACATTGCAGTATATTAACAGGAGGCAAGTGTGTGTTTTATTGTCCAGCATCGTAGAGACGATTTCTGGAAGTCACACGTACTTGACGGCAGGGCTTGTTTTAACAGTGGATTTTTTGGGGGGGAAATAAGAAGCCCTTACTGCTGCAGCATCTTATCAGGAACTGGCAGGTTTTACATGTCGGCCTGAGCGTTTGTGGCACCCCTGTACATAGCAGGGTGAAGATAGGAAGAGGAATGAGTGAGGGGGAAGCTTAAATAACAGGAGTGCTGAGCAAATGCCTTATGAGTTATGGAATTTCAGCCTATTTTGTTCTCGCATTAATTAATGGTTTGCATGTGACAGAGCTGCACACGTAAAAACGTGGGGGTGATTTAAATTCTAATCAACTAAAAAGCGACATTATGGGGATTTTTCAAAGGTTATGAATGTCTGTTGGGGGCCACGTTTGTTCTTTCTGACTGCTGCCTTGTTGGCAGCTTATGGATGGTTGGGAGTCTTTTGAAGGAGCTGTAGCCACTGCCCTAAACAAACCTGGTGAGGTTAGGAAGCCCGAATGAAGGCTCCCTTGCTTTATCTGTGCCTTGTGCACGTCAGGGCCAAATTGCCTTTTAAGTTCCATGGGAACATGTAGTCACCAGCACCTTTAAATGTCAAATGTTTGGCCGGGGATCCAAAATACAAAAGGTAGTTAGTGGTATTTAGATTCAGATTGATATCTCTGCTGAAAATTTCCTTTGCCTTTTTTGTGATGCATGGAGATGTGAATCCTGAAGAATGTAATTTGTTCTTTCCAACACAAGCCTTGAGTCACTCCCTGCCTTGCTTCCAGACTGCAGTGCTGGGTGATGAGCCTGCATTGTAAGAACTGCTGCCCACAGCCTCAGACAATACTTGGGGGAGTTAAAAGTCTGCAACCACTTAGCTTTTTTGTTTTAGAAGTATTTAACATCAGGCTCCGGTCTCTGCAAAATTTCTTGATTTTTGTTTTCACATTGATTTTTCAATGTGTTCACAGCAATCCCGTGCAAGGCTTGTAGAATGTAATGGTGTAGCTTTGTAGGAATCTCACATTGTTATGAGCGAGGTTATACTGCAGTAAACTGATATTTCTGACACCTCTCTGAAATGCAAACTCAGAAATTGTAATAAATGTATTGTAGGTAAGCTGCTCTTAAATATCATGTGCTACATAAGTTTTTTACATCCCTTTTCCCAGCAGTAGCCTCAGAAGGGCTTTACTAAAGAATTTGGTCTGTTGTGTTAATTATTCTGACACGTTCAGCGTTCAGTTTAAATCTTAATGGGTGTCTTGTGGGAGTGGGGAGTTGAGTGCGTTTCTGTCTGCTGCGGCCAGCTTTGTTTTTGTTAAAACTCAGCAGAATCACCAAAATGTGCTGGAAGATGTGTTTCAGGGTTTAATGACCTGTGCTTCCTACTTGTAGCAGATTTTCTTAAGATGTTTTTGCTTTTACTACAGTGTTAAGTGGTATCAGTTATTAACTATCTATTAACTACATTATCAGGGCTGCTTTGTTTACTTTGTAAAACATCAACAATTTTTAACTAGAGGACCACTGTAAAAGTGTGGCTTTTTAAATAGCTTCACCTGAAGGATGTGCACAGCTACTAAACATGATTGAATACAAATTCAGATTTAATTTCATTTACAACGGTGTCTGCAGATATTTGTTGGATAGTTCACTGAATTTCAACCTCCTGAGCTGCGCTGTCAGCAGAAACTGCAATAATATGTAATTATAGCAAGTACTTAACATCTCATTGACTCAAATTCCTCTGTTAATGATTTCACTGGATTCCTGTTAAAGCAATACCTGCTGAAATAGCACAAGTCACTGTCCTATTAGAGAGAGGCTCCAGGTCAGATTCTTACCAGTGTTGTAAATTGCTGTAGTTCCGCTAAAATCAGCGGAGCTCTAACAGTCTATCTGCTTTGTTGTTACTGGGCTGCAGGGGTGGACTTTAATGATACAGTGACCATCTAAGAAAAAGAAAATTTAACATAAGAAAGCGGTGCAGAATTTTTTTCCTGTGGCTTGTCAAGATGGGATGGTGTCTCTTTCAAGTTGCCTGGTTGTGCTAATTCAATTTCTCATATCCTTGTAAGACATGCAGTTATTCGGAAATATTTATTGGCTTATTAAATTGAATTGCCTTTATGGCTGCTAGTTTTATAGAAACTGCCCCATGTTTTATAGAAAACCTCACACTCTGGAACATGGGAGCAAAATGCTGTTTAGCATTATGTATTACAGTCCTGCCTGTGGCTTCAGAGGACTGTGTCTTAGGTTTGCAAGTCTGAAACAATGTTTGTTGTAGAAATCCATGTTTATTGCTTTGCTTTTCTGTGTCTGTTTCATTTGGCTGAGACAGCAGCATATGACAGATCTGACCAACCATACCTTCTTCCCACCTGACCTTCTGCTCTGTGCTGGTTATTACTTCTGGTGTTTAAACAGGTAGTATCAGTAGGTTTTAAAATGCTTCCTCCCCTCAAGAGAACAGGAGAAGGGTATGGACATATTCAGCTGTTCACCAAACAAAACCCTATATCTCAGTTGCAGTAGATTTATTCCTTTTAAATAGTATTTCCAGTTACTGCTGTCCTTATTCTGCCTGCCTGCTCAAGGGAGCTCCCAGCACATGTGCCTCTGGTGACTTCCACTGTCTGTCGCTGGTTGAGCGTTGGAATTAGAACAGCGTTGCAGTGCCATTCTGGGCAGAGCAGAGCCTGTTCTGCTGCAGGCTTGTGCTATTCAGTAGTGCAGCTGAACAAGTCGTAGTAGTGGCTTCCCAGCGTGTATCAGACTGCAGTATTTTTAGCATAGCATTTGTTCAAAATGTCCTGGCTGACATAAATACTAAAGAGTTCCAGTGGATTTAATCAGATTTATAGTTAGAAATATTTCCTTCTTGAGTGTTGGCTTTTTAAACTGATGATCGTAAAGAGTGAACTGGGGTAATATCTCCTGGTGTCACACTGAGAGTGAGGACATTAGGAAAGGGACAGAAAAAGTAAGGGTGAAGATAATCTTGTATTCTTGTGACCTGCAAGGTGTAAAGAGCAGCTGGATGTTATTGTTGGCTTTAGAAACGTGAACATACATGCATGTTTTCATGTTTAAATTCGATTTCTAAATTAGGATTCTGTAGCTGCTTAGCTGATGAGCAAGTGAGAGCTCCAGAGCTGCGGTTGGTCCTCCTGAAACTGGTTCTTTCGTAAACACCTACTTGACAGCAATGATTCTCTCTGACTTCTTTGAGCTAGAAGTAGTATTTTGTTAAACCTCAGTGTCTGTGGGGTGGTGTGAGTAGGAGTGGTGTTGGGAAATACAACTTTGTGCCAGTCTTGACAATAAAAAATATTCTAGGAGATAGGACTTGATGCTTTGGGGAAATAGAGACCTTGGCAGTTAGCTCCTTGTCAAGAGCTAATCATAGAGACGGAGTTTTATAATGAGGCGAGATGAGCAGAAGAGGGACAGTGGTTCAAATGAGAATCACCTCACAAATTTGCTGTGATCTAGTGATGTTTTCCATCATCTCGAGGCCTGTTTGTCTGGCAGAATAATATACTCTGCACAAAAAAAAAAAA
>WAAB01010164.1:140351-155280 GCA_013389865.1 Piaya cayana
GCTTGTCCTGTCTGAAACCAACCAGGCTGATGCATGAGCACTTGTTAGGATGAATTTTGCCAAATGCCTTGTAATTTCTGAAGTACTGGGCTCACTCCACTACTCTGTGTATGGAATTTGAATTTGACTTGTTTCTATCCAAATGGCAGTTTGTGCAGCTGGAGGATGTGTGGCAGTGTCTGAACAGAATAATTTTAAGAATTTAAGAAGTATTTTTTTTAGATGTTGATCAGAGATGTGTCTTCATAGGAAAAAAATCAAGAAAATAATAATAGGAATGGGGCAATACCCAAGTACAGAGAGCTTTTTAATTTTCACTGGCATTTGTTGCTTACCCTAACATATTGCATGTCACTGATTCTGACATGTGAGAATATGGATTTGTAGAGTATTATCCAGAACCTTTTTTTCTTCCTTTATTTGCCACTTTTCTCCTGTTTGCCTTTTCAGCTTGAACGGCAATGTGGTAGTTTTCCCTTTGTATGTAACACAGAGTAGATAACATGTGCTTTAGAGCCCAGGAAATGTACTTTAGTTGAACTTTTTATTGATGGCAATGTATTCCTGCTCAAGGCTTACATTCCAGTATTTGAACAAGGGCCACACTTAACAAAACAACAGCTTGTCTTCCTCTGAGGTTGCAATTTCTTCTGTTGGAGAGATGGCCTAAAAAGACCTTTTGTGGGAGAGGGTGACGGAAAAGTGGGCTCTGGCCCTCTGATTTTTCCCTTTGAAAGTTGTTGGGTGTCTGTTGCAGATTTTGAAGTGCCTAGCGATAGAGTTGAGAAACATGTAGTTGTCTTCTCACTGAAGTGCATAGGTTTCTGGATTTAAGGTAGCACAACTGAGAGGCTTGCAGTTTTGTGGTCTGCATGCAGAGTTCTAGGAGGAGGGAAGTGCAGGTGCTGGCACAGGTCAGCCTGTTACGTGGCTTGTGACATGAAATGGTTTGGACACTGGGGAACCAGGTAGAATGCAAGTGGATGTAAGTCAGAGGTGAGTCCTTTCTGTCTGTAGGGAGAACAGTAGCAAAGTTGGCAGTTCTTATTCCAGCTCCTGGTTTTGTGTGATGCTGCCTTGCCAGCTGTCAGCATAGTCTGTCTTACTTGGCACCCTGGTCAGCTCTGGGAAGATGAAGGGTTGAGTATGAAGAGAGGCTCTTTTGAAGGTGAAGGCAGGAATTGCTGAGGAGGGAAGTTCTCTTACACGTGGACACTGCGCTGAGGAGCAAGATCCTTTGTGCTCTGCTCTGTTATCCTGTCTTAAGGCTGTAATGTTCACATAGGGAACACAGAGGAGGAAGAGGGACTACTATGCTCTTCTCAGAGGTGGAGAAGCAAAAAGAGTGGGAGTGATTCCTTGCAGCACAGAAAGACATACAAAACTGTCTAGCTAGGACTGAGAGTTCCAACTTGGACTTTTGTTTTTCTGTTTTTAATTCTCTTTCCAGCTGAGGACTGAGGTGGTTAGCAAAGGACAGTAAAAAAAAAAAAAAGGCAGCAGTTTTGGCGTATGTTGTAATTTTTTTCCAATACAGAACTCATTTCTAGAGCTGCAGCCTGCATTTTTTTTTCTGTGGTTTAGTGGCAGATAGGTATGGTTAGAACCAGTGATCTCAGAAGTCTTTTCCAACCAGGTGATTCTATGATTCTGTGAATTGTTTCACAAATGTTGTGTGCTGGGTTTTGCAGTTAGTGAAGTCACTGGTTTTACAGTAGGGAGTATGGTGTTTTCCTGGCATGCATGCGGAGTTCCAGTATCAGGTAATTTTCAGGTTAGTCTCTTGCACCATACGTGCCACCTTGGTGCGAGTGTCTCCTCACTGTGCCTTGAGCAAGAGGAAGAGCAGATTGTGTCTTCTGGCAGTTGGTGAATGCTGGCAAGCATATGAGTAAGATCAATTATTGGAGAGATAAAACGGATGGGATGGGCAGGTACTGGTTTTAACTTGCCTCAGAAGGTGCGCTTACAAGTTAGACGAGCGCACTCTGTTTTAATATAGCCTTTTGGGAACCTGGAAGCACAATATCCATGTGAGGGTATGGCTCATTGCTACAGAAGCAGCGTGTATAAAATGGAGGGATGGCGTAGTACTGGTGACGTACTCTGAGGTTTGAACTCTGGTTTTAATGACCACCAGATGCGGAATAAAAAGCTGCCTGCTCTTCTCTTGAGGAGCAAGAATGCCACTGAGGCTGTGGAAATGGGCTGTATCCGCTGTAATGTTTCTTGTGCAGAGGCAACCGCTCTCTGTGGGTTGCAACAAGCTTTCTTAGTGGCTTTCCCCTTGACACTTAGTTTCTAGCATTGGTTTTGACTGAAGGTTGTGTTCCTTCAGTTTGGTAACGATGTACCTGAGGGATGAAGAGCAAAAAGGTCTGGAGTGCTTTCTTGCAGTAGGAAAAGCAAGGTGCACACTATGTTCTAGGACCTAGGTGTAAACTGTCAGGTCCAGAGAAGTAGGTTCATGTGAGTATAAATACAATGCAAGAGATGAACTCTTTAACAGTGACCTTGTTTAACCCCTGAAGTGTTGCACAGTGCTATTGTAGGTATCATCTTGATCTGTCTTTTTAATAAGCACTGGCATAAATTAGAGTTAGGACATCAGTGCTGCTAACTCTGACATGTGCAAGTTGTCATACTGGAGCTGTGTGGGTGTTAGAGTACTTCATCCTGCTCCAACAGGTTGGAACATCTTGTCTGCTCACCTTTGGATGTGAACGTTGGTAACTTGCATCTTTCAAGAGCCTTTTTCGCTTTTGCTTTCTTATATCCTCCTGTGTTCTTACAGCTCCAAACCCAGGAAGCCTCTCAGAGGAGCTAGCATCTTGTCTGAGTCATAGTATCATAGCTGTCACCTGCACTGCATTGGGGAAGCATGAGCAAGCTGTCCTTGAAATACCTGTTTTTATGAGAGATAGTCTACTGATTTAAAATATACTTCTCTCTGGAGTTTGATAGCTGTAATGAACAATGGGGTTTTTTCATCATCAAATAGGCTTATTCAGCATCACTTTTATCTAAAGGAAGCTTATTTCTATGTTTTAGATTGTTCTAATTGTCTAGATACCGAGAGGGTTTGATGCTCAGTGCTTGAGGCACTTGATGCTCAGTGCTTGACTGCTTCAGTTATCAGCATGTGGTCTTGGGAGAGCCCAGCAGAGTGCAGTTTTGCTTGCCTTGCTCCATAGCTTGTCTTGAGTATTTTGCTAACTGCAGCTGGGAATAAACTGGCTACCCCAGCAGTTTAATTCTTCAATTGAATCTTAGACAAAAGGCAGAAGCACTTGAATTGATGAATCCAAAAGGGTTGAGGTTTTTTCTTCTTTCATAAATGAAGCTGTAAAGCTGTCATTCTTCAAGCATTACCTTCTGTGTCTAACATGTTTGCCCCTTTCCCCCTGCACAGCCCTGTGGTTGAGACTTGTCCAGTGATGCATAATCTTCAGTTCATGGGTTTGCTATCCATCACTGTCAAGGAGCAAGCTTGTCTGTGTGTAGAGGAAAAAAGGAAATTTATTGTTGAACTGTAGCCATAGTTAAAACATTCAGTGTTTCTGTGTTCATGAGCAGGTCTCTCTTACAGCACTCAGCCAGCACAGTATTTGCCTCTTTTAGGAATCTGAAGTGGTTTTTCTTCCAAGCTGCCAGTGTAGCCTTTGCACGCTAACTGAATCTGCTCTGCGTGCTATTTAGCAAACAGGTTACGTTTGGTGTTAACAGCAGGGCAGCAGTTCAGAAGGAGGAATCCTTCCTCCTTGGAGCTGATCTGTGCTTGGGCTTTGCCCATCCATCACTCATCAGTGTGCTTGGGTAGAGTGAGCAACAGTATTGATGTTTTGACCACATTTCCAAAGGGTTGGAATATTTACTGATGCTTTGTGTACTGAAGTTAGTGTGTACTTTCAAATGGATTCCTTTAAAGAGAATGAAGCTGTGAAGCATTGTTTTGTGAAATGAATTCCCTGTAGCTGTATTTCACAAGAACATGAAACAACGTTCAAAACAGATGTGAGCTTCATTTATTAATGGCAGCATTATTTTATTTTTAATTTAAGCTCTTGTTTTTATTCTCTTTTTTGTAAATAACCCACCTATCTACCAGAGCCACGTGCTCAGACTAACCCTGACAAAGAAACCTGCAATCCCAATGGGAGCTCAGTCGCTGCAGCTCATGGAGTCCTCTTTGTGTAACATCGGTGTTTGTGTCCTGGGAGGACCATTTTGCTGAGGAAAGGGAAGGCTTTTCAGTTTTGTTTTTATAGAGGAGTCCTAGGGAAGACATCTACTGACTTGCACATGGCAAATATTTACTTTTTAAATGGAGCTGAAATAAATATGCTATTTTATTTTTTTCTAAACTGAGGTTCTGTAGTCTTTTGTGTGTGTATTAACAGTTTAATCTCAGCAGAGCTCTGGAATTAGTCTTTGGCAAATAGCTGTATAGGAGAGCAGAGTCAAATAAGCCCTTAAAGTTGTTTTTACACGTTACTGAAGAAAGTATTTTAAAAAAATTTGTAGTACATGGACTACAAAGCATCGTAATGATTTTTATCACAGTTGCTTCAGAAAGTGGAAAGGGAAGTTTTCTGCTAGTTTTCCATTTGGAAGGGCTTTTTCTAATCATCCATGAAGTGTTCAAAGGCTTAAAAAATGAATGCAGATTTGTGTAGATTTTAGGTTTCTCATAGGTATCATATTTCCACATTTGGAAGTTGGTATCATTTGATCAGCAAGTGTAAGTCACCCTTGCTCAGTTCTGCACCCAGTAACCCATTTCTTAAATCTTAATTGTCTCTTCCCTGTCACTGCCAGATATCCAATATAGATATTGTTAGGCAGTGTGATGAGTATTTTGCTAACTACAGGTGTACAACAAATTTCCCAGATACTGCAATCTGAATGGATTTACTTGCATACAAAACTAAATTCAGATCAAATTACTTGGAGATTGGTAATCCAAAAACACATCAGTACATAAATATGTCATCAAGTGCCTCTGTACACCAAGAGTTACTTGATGCTTTTTCTCTGCTCCCTCCATGGTGCTTCCTTGCTACAGTTTTCCCTTGCACCTAATCAAATAAGAATTACTGTTGGATATTAGATGTGCATATATTTAGTAAAGCAACTTCTGATGTGTTTCTTGGTGGAATGCATGCTGGACTTAATATGCACTGCACACTTTTCACTGTGGTGAAGTTAGATTTTCCTGAGAATGTGGTGTTGGTACGAGCAGATTCTCTCCTTGTTCCACTTGTGGTTGCTTTCACTTGTGTCAGGGTAGCTGTGCTGGGCTAAAGCGCTACAGACAAGAAACATTCCAGTGCCTGTCGTAGACTGTGGTGGCAGAAAGTATCTTGTTTTGTATTGTAATCTTAAGGTAACTGATAATTTAAAGACTCTTGTTATGAAAATTTATGTTGAGCTGGTTTTCTGGTTGTAAATCATTTCTTGAGCAGATGCTGCTGAACTGTTTCACCTCTTAGACCCAAACAAATGTCCTTAGGAAATCAGGTTGAATTAGTGTCTCCAAAAAATTTGGGATGTTTAGTGCACCATCACTAGAAGAGAGATGTAAGCTGTAACTTAACTTTCAATTTTATTATACCTTTCTCCAGGAGTATCTTGATCTGTCTGTACAGCTGCTTAGTTTAGGGGATGGCATGTGAAGTGTCTTGTATCATTTACTCATTCTCAGATGATGTTATTCATATTAATTCTTTCTTATTGTATTAAAGCTCCTCAAAGTGTAGTTTTCCCACTTACAGACTTAGTACTACCACAATCACTACTGAAAGCTTAAGGCTCTGGTGTTGTAGTATTGATGCATTTTTACATCTGATAGTATCAAGATGATCACAGGAAAAAGAGGGAACTTTTTATGGCCTGCTAGGGACTGGAGTGTAGGAAGCAAGATAATTGCTGGTTTTAAACCAGATCCAAGTCCAAAAATAAATCGGTACGCTTCAAAACTTGCAAAACAGTATCACTGAAATACTGCTTTCTGCCTCTGGGTACCTGGATGGCCCTTTACTCTCAAAAGTGTTTTTTCCTAGTACAGGCTTGAAATAATTGGAAGAAGAGGACAGGAGGGAACAGTGTGTCTGCTGCTCTGGGCTGTTTGTGTAGGAGCAAACTTTAAATCAGCCAGAGTGGCGGAGACTTTCAAGGTGGTGTTAGCCCTTTGTGTAAAATCTGTAATAAATTTTAACAGATCTTTTGGTTTAATTTGGACTGTAGTAATAACCTTTTAAAAACTTGTCTCAACATATATAGAACTGGCAGCTGGGAAACTTGTAAAAATAGCTTTTCCTAGGCTTACAGAGTTGAATCATTTGGGAATAAATTACCAGATTGTAAGTAGATGTTCCCCTTGTCTCCTTTGCATGTTTCTGCTGTCCAATAATCAAGTGGAAAGAAATATCTTGTAATTTTTCCTTTGGAATACTCATGCAAATAAGCTACGTAACTTGTTTTTCTCATGTTGGCTTATGTTAAAGAGGAATAGAATCATAGAATAACAAAGTCTTGAATCCCTGTGGTTGCTTCTGTTGTGCTCATAAGTTTATCAAGTGTGGTTCTAACCCTCTCACCAAACAACACCTTAAAATAGTTTAAATAATGTTAGGTTTTATGTTCGGAAAACTTGAAAAGTAGAGTGTGAGATCTTGTTGCCATAGTCGTAAAGCAGAACCTCTGATGTGATGGAAGTCATTAGTGTAAGCACTTGGAGACTGAAGTGCAGTGATAAACAAACTTGTGATGGCTCTGCACCTGCAGCGTGTTTCCTGCAGTTTAAACAGTTCGTTTAGAGACTCTGGTAGGGGAAGCTCTTTGAAAGCTGAAAAAGAAAGACTAACATTTCACAGTTATTTCTGCATAGGTAAAGAAAGGGCTACTCTTAGAACTGAGGAAAGAGGTGACCAGCAGCAATTGGTTCAGTTCCATTTCCAAGGATTATGCTTGCTTTCTTTCAGTAGGCTTCAGAAGTGAAATAAATTAGGTAAATGTTTTTCTCCCTTTCATAAGTCTCGTAAGGCAGATGTGAGTTTTGCATAAGGTGGTATCTACAAGTGTTGGCTGTGCATTTAATAAAGTTCTGATTTCCAACCAAAGATGCAAGCCATAAATTTAAGAAACAAAATAACAAGAAAAAAACCAAACAAAAACCACAACAAAAAAATCTCGCCGAACTGATAATACATTGCATGGGCTTTTTTAATTGAACAAGTTAAGAGTGTATTATACATAATAAAGTAACCACAGCATGTTATCCTGTGCTATCAGGTTACATTTTATATTCAGGTATCTGTATGGCTGTGATTTAACAGTTGCCAGCTAGTGAGACTTGACCTGAATTTAACAAAATAAACAGATTACAGGTGCGTAACAAGATTATAGTCAGTGACTTAAAGTAACATTTTGCGTATACTGATGTAAATAGAGAACTTCCACTGGAATTTGGTGCACCATATCCAGGGGCTAGAACTGGTCATTTAGTTGTTGCAATCACAACCTTATTTTAAAACTCACTAACATGTTAAAGCTACTGTGACCTGCTCTGCTGTGCTGGTGTTTCATTCTTGGTCCTCAGTCGTCCCTTATCTCAGGAAGACACAATTGGAAGTACAGAAATCTCAGCTGTTACTAAGCATTTACCCTTTGATTACTTCTTTGTGTGTTTTAGCTGGAATCGGTTTTCTTCTTGTATGCTAATTGTGGTAATGCCCCCTTAAGGCAAGGGAATCCATTCCCTCTCATCTTCAGAGTGGGTCTTGTGGCAGAGCAGACTCTGGTGATGCTTGCAGACAACCCTTGGAATTAGCCTGGTGTGGGTGAGTGAGTTATCATTGAACTCGCCCACAATGGGAACAGAGGTGAAATCAGGCTGCATCCATCCAGCACAGCCCTGTACTTGAAAGAAATAATTGTAGATTAAAAAAAACCCCAACACAATAACAGCTGGAATCAGTGTGGGAGTTCCTCCTGCAGTGAGGAACCAGCTTGAGTGTGATAAAAATAATATAAAAGCCTGGTCTTATGAAAAAGACTTTATAAGACTTTGGCTGTGCTTCCCTCCATCAGTTTGACTCAGTAGGCATGAAGTAGCAAGAGAACCATCTGACTCCAGCACCTAAAACAGTGACACTGTGAGGTAGAGGTGACTTAAAGCTTAAACCAAGCACTTCTGTCATGCATACTCAATTTATACTCTGAGTATTTCGGAAGCCTTCTGTTGTTCCCAGGGGTGCTGCCTCTTCATGTTTTTTGTCCCTTCAGCAAGCAGGAGACCAGCACTGGCCAAAGCCACATCGTGTTGTCGGGGGTGGCTAATAAAAGGCTTTGAACAGCTGCCATCAGAGCCTCCTCTGAGGACGCTGAGCACAGCTTGTACCGCTCCCATGTGTGTGAACTGAGTATGATCCTGGCTGCTGACAGGAGCCTGGTCATGGACTGCTGCAAGGGAAGTGATTCAATTCAACTACTTGGTTTTGATCTCCTGTGAAATTTCTGCTTGGGAGGAGCCCCTGCTCTGGGTCAAACCCAGAAGAGCAAAACGTGCCAGCCCTGTCCTCATGTGGTGTTGTGTGAACACAGGCTCTATGGGAGCTAGTGTTGAGACATCACTCTTGGGCTGAGGAAGCGTCAGGTTTTCAGGGAGCCTTCACAAACTTCTTTTTAGTGGGTCCAAAAAGGCTGGTGATTTACACAGCCAGCAAGTGAAAATATTTTTCTAGTTGACATCATTGTAATGTAATTATTCCTGACACCACAGCAGTTTTCCCCTTGGGTAGTACATATTTTAGAATAGAAACTTTTCTTCTTATCTCCAGAATATCAATCTAGCTTTTAATATAGCTGAAATGTCTTTTCTCTAAGGACTAGGAATTGTAGTTGTCTACCCCTGTTTTCTCCTGATTCACCTGTCTTGAAAGTCTGCATGCAGTAAGCAGCTGTTGACTTTGCATCACAAACTGTGTGGTTTGCACCTTTCTAATGATGGTATAAAAAGCAGTTGGAGGCAGAAAAACCTGCTGGGGTCACTGACTCAGTCTATGGATGGAGTACAGTATGTGAAGTTCTGCCTGCAGTGTGAATTTGTCACAGATTGCACCAAAAGATGTTCTTTGCTCTTGACCCAGTCTACTGAAGTAATTCTCAAAGCTGTTCCTCAGGCAGAGCTGTGTCAGAAACCTCCAGGAGATGATTCAGCCCACCTACCTGTGATGGCTGATGCAGGCAGGAGCACAGTCCCTGAACTCTCACTAAAGGTCTAGGTTTTATTTTGGTGCTGCAGTTGAGCATGAGCCTGAGTTCACTGAGCTCTGAAGGAAAGAAAGAGCAAAAACGTCTCTAGTGTAAGTGTCTGGTGGCTGAGCAAAGCAAGTGTTTCAGCCCACCCTGACTTGTGCAGCCTTTGTGAGAGAGACTTGAGGAAAAGTGTGTTGTCTGAAAGATTCTGTGGTCTGAACTGCTAGCCAAGAGCTCCTTAGGGAGAAGGGTTCCTGCAAACTAGAAAAATAAGGGTTAAGTGAACTATTTTGTTTTAGACTGTGGTGGAGTAAGGGATGGGTTATCTCCAGGAGTCCTGATAGCTCTGAAGTCTAAACATGATTGAGAGTGTCTCAATTGCACTGCGGTAACAAGCTTTGGAGAGTGGAGGTGAGGGTGCCCCTGGTTCTTGCAAGTGACTCGCAAGTGACCCTGCACAGTTCTTTTAGCTTTGTCTCCAGTGTGGTGCTTCCATCCCTTAGACCAGTGTGTCCGTACTAAAGGTTGGTTGCTTCCTAACTCTGAAAATAGGATTAGTCTCCCCTGCATTATCTGTTTGAATGCCTTTACATTTTACCTTCTTTCATAACTTTAAGCTACTTTTGCACTCCTGGGTGTTAGCCTGGTTTGTGAACAGTTGTCCAGGCTTTCTCAGCAGGTCTGTCCTTCCTGCTGTGCCGGTAATGTTAACTGCATTTCACACAGTGGGGAGCAAACGGGTGCGAAGTTGGAAAGCCTGAGCTTAGATGCTGTAGTAAAAATTGTTTGGTATTAGTGGATCTAAAAGAAATCCACAGGGAACCTACCTGTAACTACTTCCTGATGCACTTTTTTCCCTGAGCTGGTTGGTAATGGCTGTTTCCCCTCAGAAAAATTCACTTTTATGTACCTGTAAGTCCTCCAGGTTCTCAACTCTGTGTGTCTGTGTTAGCAAACTGAAATGCAGATATAGCTGCAATGAGCTTAAGGCTCTTTGAAACCTGAGAGGTAAGGAAGCTCATGCTCATCGTGGCTCTCCTTTATCCGCTCTTTTTGCATTTTTGATCTGGTTGTGATATTCAGATACAGGCAGAGTTGGCTTTGGAAAGAGTCACTGGCCTAGTTTTCCAGTCCTCTCTGTTCCCTGGCTGTGGAAGGTAATTCTGGGCTGGTTTGTGGTGTAAGGAGGAGAGGAGTAAATACTTGCTGAAAGCAAGGCAGCTGTTGCACATGACAACAGCTAGGAGTGAGGTGGGCATATACCAGGCACGTGCTTCCTACATGGCTTTATTTCTGGTGCATCCTGGAGCTTCCCTGCATCCCACAGTGCTCACTGTGTGGATTTTTCCTTTAGATCCTGCTCGCAACCTTATCCTGGCCTCCTCACGTGCAGAGATGTGATGGGCCATGGCTGTTGAAACTTCGGTATCTTTGGGTTTGCTGCTGTTTTAAAGACGTGCCTGCAGTGCATAACTTCAGTCCTGTGGGTGTAGACTCATAAAGCAACAGGAAAAAAAAACTGCTGAAACTATTTCTACCCCAGTAAAGGAAGGGAATTGTGTTGGTATGCGAGTTACTCAAATTCTGAGTGGAGGAGGCTGTGAAAAGTACTTCTACTCTTTTATAGTGTATAGCCTTATAAGAACAAGTATCAGTAGGGACAAGAATGGGGTTGCTCTTATCCTCTTCCCTTAAGAGACTGCTCCGGACCTTCCTCTCTTCCATGCCGGCACGGCAGCATTTTAAGCTGTACATGGTGGTGGTCATTTCCATAAGTTTTAGCTTGCTGTTCTGTTTCATTCTGCTTTGTTAGTGGAAACATACTAATGGGTTTCAGTCTCTGACTCTTATTTATACAATTACAGGAGAATGTTTTACATCTTGGGAATCCCTGGAAACACATGTTTCTGTTCGCATTGAACTTCTTTTAGTTTTGAATGCAAATAATGGTTTTAAACTTCATTGTTGCCTCTCAGTTGGGAGCCCTTGGCATGTGTAAGAAGCAGCTATTAATTTAGCCTTTCTGTACTGACCAAACATGTATTTTCATGCTTTATAAGGCTTCATCAGTCTTGCCCTTTATAATGTTGTCTACTGCAATTCTATTTGCAGTGATTTGAGGTGTTTGTTACACAGCAGCTAAGATCTGCTGTGGGATAGGTGTATGTGGATGTGCCACCTCCTTCGGAAGAGGCTGTTAAAGCAATGTTGGGACATTAAGCTCACTATGCTGTCTACGCCATTAGTTGTTTTGCTGCAAAATGCTTGCAATGTAACAGTTTTGTAAGGTCAGCATCCCTTTATACCACATAGCAATCTCAATTACTTAAGCATTAATTACCCACAGGATATTAGATACTTCCCTAGCAGGTTTAAAAATGAGGTGCACAGAAACTAAGCAATAAATCCATTGTGGCTGAAAATTGAAGAAGGGTTCAAAGCATGTGTACTAAAGATGATCTGACTTACTCTTTCTGAGCACACACCTGCAGCACATCTTGCTTGCGTACCCTACTTTGGCAGTCTGGTATAGATCGATGAAATGCCAGTGATGACGTTTGCTTCAGGTTAACTTAATCTCCCAGAGGCTTCAGTCACACAAGATAAAGTGATAGGTCTATGGGGTTTTTCCTGGCCTCCTTAGACTGTCCATGATAAGCTTTTTAAAGTTTGGGATGGGTAAATAAGCGTACAGCTTAGCTTGCAGACTTGGTCCTGTGTGTGCTGTGCTTTCTGGCTGTTAGTAGTTCTGTCACGTTGTTTACCTCTCTTCCTTAGATTGAAGTTGCCCCGGGGTTTCGGTGGAGCAGAAGGTGCGTTGATCTTTTTTTTGCAAACTTTGTGTTTTTAAAAAGCTGTGTAAGATCCTTGCTTGCATAATGAAACTTTGCTGGAGTCTTAGTGGAACTTCTCAAGAAGTTGCTAGGAGTTATGCTAAAGGACAAAGAATGGCTGGAGACAATTCTTTATCTGTTTATCTGTCTCTGTTTCCCTGGCAAGATTCATCACCAAGTCATTCCACAGATTTCTTCTTTTCCCTCTGTTCAACAGCAAGGAATACAGGACCTTCAAATAAAACTGTTAACAAATGTGGTAACTAAGGGGTCTGTCTTGTTCTGAAACCAGATTGCACAGCACAGCCTTTTTAAGTATAAGAGTGTAGTATCTGTCTGTAATATCTTAGTATCTGTAGTATCTTTTGCCTCAAATAACTGTTAAGGAGTGCAGAGGCATTGTAAGTTTATTGGTTTTACTGTGTTTCTATCAAACGTGCTGTGTTTTCAGACTTTGTCAGAATTGGGTGCTGTGTGGTATGGTCAGTGTTGACTCAACTCAAATTTTGTCTTGGAGTACCTGTAGCCTGGAAAATAGGTTGACTCACATCCATTCAGTGATGAGACACCCCTTAGAAAGAAGAACGCACTCTGGTGGAGTCTTAATTTTAGTAGTAAAGTTCCTGCCTCAGCAAGGATAAATTGTTTAGTTACTCTACTTTTCCAGGCTCCCTTTTTGTGACACTTTCACACTTTTTTCCTAATTTCTTCCTCTGTGTAATTGGAAAATGAATGACTGAGGGTCTGAAGCTTCACAGCCAAGAACTGCTTTGTATGTTCTCCTTGTGCTTAGCCAAAATTAACTTAGTTGGTTTGCAGTAAACTGTAAAACTCAAGTTTTATTCTGGTTTATGAAGGGAACAGTGAGCACTTGCAGTGTCAGCCACCCTGAATTGGTGCATCTCACCCAGTGATGCACCTGAAGTGAGATAAGGTTGTGACAGCACAGTAATTGTACTTCATTTGAATCTGACTTCAAGGAGGATTTTAAGGATTTAGAAATAGCTTTCTGTAGCGACGTTGATTGTAGAGATGTCTTTCAGCACTGGTAAATGATTGCATGTCAAGTTGCTTTTGAAAGGTGTACCTGCACCATGAAGTGTGGCACTCTGCATGCAGATGCAGAAGCCCAGCAGTTTTGTTTCAATATTGTTGTAGCTGCTTTCCTTCGACACCTACTGAAAACCCAGGTTGTTCTGCTTTTATTGTATTTCATGCTGAGGAAACATTGCTTCCCCAGACTCGGTTTCTGTTAGAGCAGATGATGATGATCACTTTGAGTTTGAGTTACTCTGATCCCAGGTAGTGGTTATAGGGGACTTAAATCACGGTCTCAGTTTTTCAGTCACTCATTTCAGGATGCCAAATGTTTTGCAGTCAGCTATTTGAGAAATAAAACAGCACAGCAAACAGACCTGCAATACCTTTCCAGAGTAAATGTTTTATGTGTTTTATGTAGTCGTGTAAATAGGGCCATTAGGCCAGGAAGTGACATATCCAGTTTCACAGGGGAAGTTTATTTTAGATTATGGTTTTCTACTCCAGAGTGTCATCCACAATACCATCATCTCTCTGAACAGTGCCTTCTGGGTGTTTTTTTCTGCTTTTGACACTGCTAGCTGCATACAGATGTTTTACAGTTCCTGTATCTTTCATAACTGCAGTTCTGTTTTCTTTTGGTCTGCCCTGCTGTGTTGGGAAAGGTGCTGTCTGGAACCTGGGTGCAGTTCTGTTTTCTCTCCAGTAGTTTTATCTCTGCCTTTTGGGGCCTGCAGCAATGACAGTCCATTTAAACTCTAGTAACATGGTGTAATTGATCACTGAAACACTGTGATACTACTGTACCTTCCTCCAACTGGAATACAAATATTTTAGAATAGTTTTTAAACCTCTTCCAAGCTGATTAGGCAGGATTATTGTACATGCCTTCAAAATTGTTAAATCAAAACATGTAAAGCCAGATGACTAGTCCAAAGTCATTACCTGTCTAACAGTGAGGATCCTGATCCCTGGTGCCTCAGGCTGTGCCACTTTGAGACACATGGGGTCTGCAAATAGGCTTTTTCATCTCTACGTGGTAGTTGCTTCTTCAGGTAAACAGCTTATAAGTTGACCAGAACCTCATGGAGCAATCTTTACGTGTGGGGTTACTGTTCCCTGTTCGGGTATTCTGCTAATCCTGTCACTGTTGATCTTGAGATCCTGGATAATGACTAGAAGTTACTCTCTACTTGCTGATAAAATCTATACATTGTAAAAGTTAGTGCAGCACTAACCCATTTTGATCAGATGCCTAAGGCAAAAGTACATGTTCTTTGCCAGGAATATGAAGAGTATCTTCGATACCTTGAACTACACTCACGTTTGAACTTTTATAGCCCTTCTTGGCATCACTTAAGCATCTGAACCATAATTTTAAAAGTAGTTTTTTTATGCCTAATGTATAAGAAATCAAAACTCTAAAAGTAATGTGATTTCACAAAACAAATGGTAATGTTATAAAGTTATGGGTGATCATGCCCAGTCAGCACAGGTTTATGAAAGGCAGGTCCTGCCAAACTAACCTGATTGCCTTCTATGACAAGGTGACCGGCTTACTGGATGAGGGAAAGGCTGTGGATGTTGTCTTCTTGGACTTCATTAAAGCCTTTGACACAGTTTCTCTCAGCATTCTGCTACAGAAACTGTCAGCCTCCAGCCTGGACAGTCGCACACTCTCCTGGGTGGAAAACTGGTTGGATGGCCGGGCCCAGGGAGTGGTGGGAAATGGAGTTAATTCCAGCTAGAGGCCAGTCACAAGTGTCCCCAGGGCTCAGTGCTGGGTCCAGTCCCATTCA
>WAAB01010164.1:155424-209629 GCA_013389865.1 Piaya cayana
CTGTGTTCAGTTCTGGGCCCCTCACCACAAGAAGGATGTTGAGGCTCTGGAGTGAGTCCAAAGAAGAGCAACAAAGCTGGTGAGGGGGCAGGAGAACAAGCCTTACAAGGAGCAGCTGAGAGAGCTGGGGTTGTTCAGCCTGGAGAAGAGAAGGCTGAGGGGAGATCTTATTGCTCTTTACCTGGAAGGCAGATGGGAATGGTTGGACTCAGTGATCCAAGAGGTCTTTTCCAACCGGGTGATTCTATGATTCTGTGAAATCTTAAGTTACTTGAAAGTACAAGGTCTTTCTCTGAGAACACATTGAACCTAAGTAGTACAAAAGCTGCAGTTGTGGAGTGAATGGTCTGCCCTAAAGGCAGTAGTTAGCAGAGAAGGGAGCAGCCATTCCTCAAGTGACAGGAAGGCTCCTGAGAAGCTTTTGAACTTGACCAACTTTTCAACGTAATCCGGTGGAACTGGAGAAGCTTTTTGAAAGATTTTATTCTCTCCTTTCTAGAGGAGAAGTTGAAAAGACCCTGCCGGTTCCATCATTCATGTCCTCTGCACTGATCATAAAGGGCTTCCTGCTCAGGTTCAGGATGGCTGAATAATAATGGTAATGGAGAGCACTGTATTCCTACAGACTGATGGTCCTGAGAAAGCTCTGAGAACTTGTGTGCTTCTCAGGTACAAATAACTCATGTCAAGGTATTGGACTTAAAATAGGGCAGAAATTTCAGCTGCTCACTCAAAGCAGAAGTGATATTGGAGTAACAAGAAGTTAAAATTATTGTTCCTAGTTGGTGATATGGTTGAGGTTTTTTTATGCTCTGCCTTCAGATTTGTACACTGATTTTGGTCTCAAGAATCAAATGAGTTTGTCTCCTTTCTGGACAAGAGTGTAGTGGAGCATTAAAATGAGGCTTTGAATGGATAAAATACCAGCATATGTACCAGTTAAAGTATTTTGAGGCTGTATAATGAAAGGTAAAGCAATTGGAGTGTTGCTGCAACCACAGGGAAAGTACAAAATGTCCTTATCCCCAGAACCTAGTAAAACACTTCAAAAGAACAAAGACTACTGGCTGAAACCCTCCTATAAGCAGGTTAATGGGGTATTCAAATCATGCCCACAAAACCTTATAAGATAGTGAACCAAGAGACGGCATGTATGGAAGGCTAATGGTTTTATCTGTAAAAGCTACTATTCAGCAGAAATTGGGTTTACCACGTGTTAATTTGCCACCTCACTCACCTAATTTAGGAGAAATGAGAAGGGCCAGATTGTTTCTCACATCTTTTTTCCCAGTTCTCGAAGGGAGGCTTAAGAAAATATTCTAATGCAAAATGAAGAAGACTGGATAAAATGGAAGTGGGATATGGGATACAGCATCCACAGCATCAACAGCATCCTGTGTCATGTGCCTGCTTTGTGCTTTCAAGTAGTATTGATAGCTGTACCAGTTGGGTATGCAAGAACTTACTTCCCTCTCCGATTTCAGTATTTTATTTAAAAGTTGCTGTCAAAATTGAAATATTAATGTAGGAAGTTGGCCTGCTTCCCTTGATTGTGATGTGTAAGTAATCCTGAGGGGTGTTCAGAAGTGTTTCAAAGCAATTTAACTTGTCCCGTCAATTAAAGCAGTATAGTCCCACAGAACTGTTTTGTCACAGACCGTCTCCTTTCATTAGGAAAGGAGGCTGCCGGTCTTTGCTGTCCATTGAAACTCTTCCTTTCCAGGTGGCTGGAGAGTGGCTTTTTTGCTTCATCGCTGTTCTTGTCATGCCGTTGTTAGAGATGCCTAACCTTTTACAGCTCTGTTCCTGGATAAAGCGTAAAACTCTGCTGTTCCAGCAATATGTATATACAAGTATTGCAAATAGGGCTATGACTCAGCCTTTCCCTGGAGAATTAGCAGTGGAGCAAAGGCTGGCAGGCGAGAGGGGGGGAGGGTGACAAACAGAGCCACAGACCAAAAGTGCTTAGAATTTCCCATCCTTAAGTCAGGCATCCCTGTAATTAAACAGAGTTGAGAGATGAATCAGCGTACAAAAATGCAGAGCTGCTTGTGATTGTTGGAGGTACGGGGGGATGGCAGGAATAGTACGGGGACTGCAGTAATCTTTTGGAGACGTACCAGGCTCAGCATTAACAGACAGAGATCCAGTGCCAGAGACATCCAGCTTTCTAGAACAGATGAGATGCCAAAAGCTGTGTTTGTGTTGGGGTATGCTGAAGGGACAGCCCTGGGGGTAATGGATCCTTGCCCAGTGAGCTTAACTCCTGTCCCCGCTGTAACCTTGGTGCTGAAGAGTGGCTTTTTGATTTCTGTGGTCCTTTAAATATCACACAAGGTTTCAGGAGATTGAACTTTCCTTGCAGTGGATTTTGCGAATTCTCTTGAAGAAGGAAGAGTATTTTTCTCCTGGTTTAGTGTTAGAGGGAGCAGACATATAATAAATGGAAGACATAAAAGGCAGGAAACAAATCTGCTCGCGTGATATTGTCTGACCTCATTTTGTAGCTCTTGTGAGGCTGGACTGAGGCAACCGTGATCATCCTCCAGTAACACTTACAGCTGGAAGATTCTTCTAGGAAACAAAATGCTAAATATATCAAAGAAGATATATTACAGGCAGGAACACTTTGCTTCTGTATCGATGAGGTTTGGTGCGAGGTGGTCTGCTGTGTCTTAAAGTTTTGTTCCCAATCAGATCATCTGTTGCCTGTGGAGTTTGGTTGGAGATGATGCTGTACAGGCTTCTATGAAGAGGCTGCGCAAGCTGGAATGACATGGCTAAGCTTGTTTCATGTCAGCCACCAAAGAAAATAAAGCCCGTCTGGAACAAAGCATTTTTGTGTGATACGCCAAAAAAAGAGTTATGTCCTTTTTAATCACCCAGTCTCCTGAACTTCAGCCAGCTCCACCCTCAGGAAAAAAAAAAGACTAAGGGCTTTAATGCCTGCTGGAGACATACGTATGTCAGCTCAAGACGATTTAATAAACCCTTTTGAAGTCTTAATTCTTAACCTACCTTATGGCATTGTGTCTGAAAGCTACACCATTAAGTCTGAATACTGGGCAAATATTTCAGAATGATGTAGTTCTTCAGAGGTGTCTGGGAGGCAGGGTGCTTGCCCCCATGGAACCACTGAATTGATTTTCCAGTGTCAGAGGCCAAGTCCCTATCCAGCCTTGGCTGCATTTGGGTGAAAGCTCTCATGCCAGTTTTTCTCTTCTGCTTTTAAGGCCACGCATACAACCTTCTGTTCCCCAGTCGTTTTGGCCAGCTTTTTGGCCATGATACCTATATGAAAGACCTACCTGCAAGAAATCCTTTGGTAATGGCAAAGGAAGGCTGAGTAGTGACGAATACTAGCAAGTAGAGCTGGTTTAATTGACCAAGCATTTTCTTTGCTGTGGTACCAGGCTTTAATTATCTGAAAATAACAGATCACTGTAAGCAGTGCAGAGGTTTGAGGAAATAGATGTCTGACTGCAGTGTTTCCAGAGTATAGCCCTGGAACTACTTTCCAAGAACAGACTCAACTGGAAAGCACAAGTCAGCTGGAAAGGAACCTAGTGATGAAGGTGAAAGGCTGTTCTGTTTTGTGCTTTTCTTGGTGAAAAATAATCTTGTGGTTCTAAGCTTTAAAGAGAATAGCTTTGAGCAGGGTTGCGTACACTGGGTTGGTGTAAAAAAAATTGACTCTCTTGCTATGTACCCCCTTAAAAAGTGAGTTTGCTGTAAAAGGAATGTACATAGTTCTATGTATAGCACCACGGTGGTTTTTCTAGCAATTTACCTATTCATCAAGTGTAAATTAGATGACTGTTCACTTCAGCTGGTGCTTTAGGAATCGGTGAGTACACTCTGTGGAATAAAACCCAGGCAGTTTGCAAACAGCCTGAGCTTCCAGCTACTGGCTGAACTGAGGAATCCAAAGTGTGAAATGCACTGTGAAAACATTTTTGCCAGTGAAATGTGTGTTGTCCTGGTGGGAAGAAGGGTACTGAGAAATTGCTGCTTGGCAGTTCAGAGCGTGTAGGTGTCCGGTCCTCACATGGTTTGCCAGAGATGCCTGCAAAGCCCTGTCTGCTGTGAAATAAATTTTGCTGTTTAGGTACTTGAAGACTCTTAGATTTGTTATGCTGTAACACCAAATGTTCCACATAACCTGCCACGTGCCTGTATGTCAAAATATAGAGAACTAAATCCTGAGCTTTAAGTCAATGTAGCATGTGCACCAACACTCTAGGAAGTGTCGCAGTGTTTGGGAGGATGTGGAAAGATGCAGAAGGCAGGCTGGAGGCTTGAATGTCAGTGTTCCTGTGTTGATTTATGTTGTGTTACTTCAGGTGTCTGAAAGCAGCACCTGAAGTTACAGAGCAATGGATTAAACCTATGTTCTGTGGAAATGTGACTGTGGGGATGTTTCCTCTAAAGCCAATTGAATGCTTTGAGGTTTGTAAGAGCTGGTGTCAGTTAAGGAGAAAAATGGATTTGTGGCAAAAGACTTGGAGTCAGGAGGCTTCTTCCTGGCTCTGCAATTTCCCATGTGACTGTGAAAGTCACAAAATCCTTGTGTTGAAGTTATTAGTGCAGGGATAGCAGCCTTTTTAGAGACATGGTAACATCTTTACAGTTAATTAAGCATCAATACCTTGCATCCAAGGAAATTCTGGCACTATGATCTGGAAGCAGTTGCCAGTCAGCGCAGCCTTTTAGATGTCCTTAGAAGCTTACTTCATTTTAGTTGCTTTGTGAAACCTATTTAAAAAACCAAAACAAAACAAAAAAACCAAAACAAAAGCAACAAACTAAACACTTTGGGAATGCACAGATTCTTCCCAACATTGTAGTGATCTTGCCTGTAAATGGCACAGCATTCTGAGGTGGGTTTGGGTTCTATTTTGTCCTTAACTCCTTTTTGATCTGCTTATAAAGAATATTTAAGGACTTAAAGATGCTTGTAAATGAGTTTATAATTCAACTATGTTTATCTGTGCTGAATGTTTCCCTGGTGCTTTAATGGACTTCATTGTACAGTACAGTTGTCACTGAGGATGGGCAATGTCACTTGGAGCAGAAATTGATGCCAACAAAATTACTGTGTTCATGTAGGTTTACTTGAGTGATGTCTCCCATTCCTGACCTGTCACTTAATTTGGAGGAGTCCTAACCTGTGTAGGTGGTTATTGCCATCGCAAACCAATTACTTCTGTCATGTTGGGCTTTCATGATGGGGAGGTCAGCGTTCCCTACAGAAGAGAAGCATGAGGCGAAAATTCATAGCCCTTTTCTTCTGTTTATCCTTTCTTTTCCTCTTCCCTCATTACTCCTTTCCTTTGCTGTGTACCTGCCATGCCGTCCACTCACTGCTGGGGGTGCAAATGAGACTTTTAATTTGGGAGCTGGTTTGCCTAGATCAGATACTTACGGAAGCAGCAATCTAAATTCCATGATCCAGCAGGCCTAGCATTTCAACTTTATTCTGTTCCTGTATCCTGATAATCTATTTGGCATGACATACTTACAGGCATAGGAAGCTCAGTTTCCCATCTGCCATGTAGGATTGAGCTTGCTGCAGCCTTACTTACCTATTCAATAAGAAGGGTTGCATTTCTTCAGGGTCTTTAAAGTGTTTAAAGGTCATTGAACTAAAGACCGTATAAACAGCTGCTTTTGCCAAGATGAATTAACTTGTGCTGCAGGAACAATGAATCCATTTAGGACCTCTGAAACTAAGATTTTTGTAACAAATTTTGAATCACAGAAAATACTGGGGTGGGGTGGGGAAGAATACAGAGGTTCACAAGGGAGGCATGGAGTTTTCTCCCAGTTTCATTCTTTAATTTTTTTTTTTGCCTCTCTGCTTGCAGATTCTCACAAACACAAAGATAAACACAAAGACCGAGAACACCGGCACAAAGAGCACAAGAAGGACAAGGAAAAAGACCGGGAAAAGTCCAAGCACAGTAATAGGTGAGGAAAAAGTTGAAGTCCTCATATGCTGAAACAGTGTTGCACATGCATTCATAGCAGAATTGCTCTGTTAGTGCATGAGGACCCAATTCCTGTGTCTTGAGTGTGGTTTGAGTGTAGGTGCTTTAAGCCTAGCTTCTGTTCTTGCATGCTTTTCCGTATGGGTAGCTGAAGCAGTGTCTTGCAAATGTCAGCCAGTACTTTCTAGGTTATTGTGACTTAGTGCTAATAGAGATATTGAAAACTAGTTTAACCCTGTCTTCATGAAGATTGATCAATTTTTTCATGAACATTTGTCTGTGGTTCCAATTACTTGTCAGAAAGGTGGAGCTCTCTTGAGTGCTCGTATAAACTAACTGTTTTAGCATAGATGAACCTGATGGGACTTCTCAGCCTTCCAAGAATTGTAAGCATCTGGAAAGCTGGTCGCTCAGAATGGTGGTGATGTCCTTGACCTCCTGCTGCAATGGTTGAATATCTCAACACTGTGAGGCAGCACTAGGAACGTGTGAAATGATCTCAGCTGCTGGGTTAGATGCCAGAGTAGAAAGGATTGCATGTTGTTTTGTCTGATGCAATTGATACGCTATACTGCCACTACACAGGGAAGGTGTTTCGTGTCAGTCATCTGTGTTGCCCACACTGAAGATGAACACCTAGCTACTCTGTGATGACCTGTAGCTCCTGAAGTATCGACAGTCCAGTCGATACCCTAGACTAGGCTGTGAACTGCATGAACCGGGACATGCAGGTCTGTGGAGATTTGGTGTGGCAACTGTCACACGTGGGGTGTTGCTCAGGGAAGCTTCCTTAGCTGTAACTCCTGACATGCAAGTGCCACGGAGCCCGCTCTGACAGTGGAACTTGCAAAAACCAGTCCCTGGAGGGTAAGTTTCTGTTCTGACTTTCTGAATGGCAGCAGTGGTGGTGCTGTGGCCAGGCAACTGTTATTAACTAATTGCTTTGCAACTGTGATAGCACACTCTAAAAATAAATTTTAAAAGTTTGCATTAACTATAATTTCTGGTAAAAAGAAGTGCAGAAAGGAGAGTATGCTGAGCAGTGGGTTTATTTTATTGGGGTCGCACTTTGAATTTTCCGTGACCTTTTAAGAAGTTACACAACCTGACTGTTCTGTAAGGTAGAACTGTTTGGGGTGGAAGAATCTAGGCCAAATAACTTGCAGCATTTACTGACTTCCGCAGCAAAGATTAAATGCTTTGGACATTTTGTTTGCACTCTTCCTCGCTCACATGTCTGTATTGCCTTGATTTCTGATTTCCATTTTTCTAATCTTCAAGCTCACATCCCAAAATTGACTGTCTTGCGTTTCCAGACGTTCAGTGCTTCATTTGAAATGTCATTCTCCTGCAATCTTGGCAAAATACATCCTTTTGTAAGGAATAATGTAAGCATTATCTTTATATTTCCAGAATTCATTTGGCCTTATTTGTGTAGGAGTTGGAAATGGTCAGTGTATTTTTAACTGGAAGAGCTAATTATGGATCATAACTTGAAACTGTGTGCTGCTGAATTGTGTAAACAATAAATGCCTAAACAGTGGAGAGGAGATAAGAATGGCTAATATGTTTTTGGTGGTGTAGCTCATAAGATGATTTGAAATTGTGCTTTATCTTGAAGTAATTCCTTCCTCCCTACACTGGTGCCCTGAAGTACCTGTGAGAAAGGCATCGTGTTTTTCAGGCACTGTGCAGATGCTTTTATTTATCAATTAAGTGTTCATTTGTCCTGTTAACACAATGCCTCCATCTTTGAGTCCTGTAAGAGGGTTCACCTGGGTAATGTGACTGAATGTGTGCATGTGCAAGGGATTTGTTCCAGGCATGTTTTGGGGAGAGATGACATAATATTGCCTTACCCCACAGGCCTGTAGGCAAGGTGGGATTTTGCTTCCCCAGGCTGCATGTCCAGCTTGGGACGTTTTTCTGAAGCAGCTTCTGCCTTTCAAAACTTGTTAACTGAAAAATGAACATATTGTAGTGCTGAATTGTGAGATCTAACCTTGAAGGTGGTAGGTAGTTGGGGAAGTTGATGTACATGAATGTGTGTTGTTCTGGTTGGATTGCCCCTTCAGGAGGGTTCCAAAATTGTCATTGTTGTCACAATTGTTCATGCTCAGTTGTGCACGGGGTGTAAAGCCAGCTGACTTCTAACACAAACACTTTGGAAATTCCTGATCTCATAATTGAAATTTAAATATTTCTTGCCCAAATCCTTTGGTTCAGCTGCTATCCATGTAATTCAATAAATGTAAGTTGTGTCTGTGAGGATTAGATGCCAGGTGGCCATTGTCTTGCTTCCCATCTCATTACAGCTTGTCGTGAAGACTCTGTGGGATCAAAGGGCTTGTTTATTAAAAAAAACAAAGGTGCTAAAATGCCTCTTCAAAAACTCAGCCCTACAGCAGTGCTGCCGTGTTACTGTCCTCCACTGTCACCATCCAGCACCGCCCTGCATCTGCAGTAAAAGCATCAGCTGGACCCAGCGGCAGGGGATGGCAGCAGAGCTCAGAGACCCTCTGCCCTGCTGAGAATCCTATTGGGTGTTTTGATAGGGGTATTTATTCACAGAAGTATTTTAAAGGGAAAAATCCTTCTTGTTTGTTCTGAAGCTTCTCTTTAGACGATGAAAAAAAAGGTGAAAAAAAGTCGTTACTCCATTAGAAATTAAACAAAATTTCTAAGGTAACAAAAACATGGGCTTTTTCAATGGCTTTTACCTCTATGGGGATTTTTTTAAATGCTATTGATAAAGGCCTCTTACCTGTTAAAATTGAGAATGAATCTATTGGAAAAGTTTGTGTTAATAAAATTGCATCTTCAGAAAATCCATTCTGCATTTTAGAAAAGCCTGTGTATTATTGCAAAAGTTTTGCTGTATCTGATAATTCTCAAAGTGCTTTAGCAGAAATCCAAGCCTAGGTCAGTGAAACTTGGGTTTCTGCCTCTGTGGTGTTTTATAGAGGGTTTGTGAAGAGTCCCCTGATGGCAATCTTGAGAAGTGCAGCACTGCGCTGGACATTGTCCAGCCTGTGTTTGAAATGGGTAATTTTTGTCTGATATTTTGACAATTTCATTTCCTGCCCTGTGCTTTAAAAAGGCTTTTAAAATAAAACCTGCATCAGGAAGGCAGAACAACTCCAAAGCAGGAGAGTGTTTCCTGTATCCAGACTTTGAAGGATCTCAGCTGCCAAGACAAATCTCAGAAATACCTAAAATAGATACATTTGATTTCATATGGCAGAAGTGTGTGGAGCGGTATGTAGAAGAACTCCTTAATTTTGCTTCTTGCTTTCCTTCTCTCCCACTCACAAGATGACACTTCTGTATCTTAACCACCCATTTACAGCTGTAGTAAACTGGGAGAGAACATTCCTATGCCTCAGGTCTTCATCACCCCTCAGGAAAGAAAACGTGAAGCCCACTTAAGAAAATTCTGCATCAGAGAATAAATCCACTTTGCTATCAAGCAAAGTGTTTTCTTTTGCGCCTTCTCTTCAGACTTTTTAGTTCCCAATCCCCAAAAGAAAATCTAGTAACACCCGTTAAACATAAATGTCAGTGGTTACAAAAATAAAGTGAAATAGGTGTCTCATCTGTGGGAGACGAGTATGTCAGTCAAGCAGACCATGTGAAATAATGAAATAACAGGTCCTTTGAAGCCAAGACTTGTTAGAGATTGGTTTGGAAGTGTTGGCATTAACAAGCGTCTTTCTGCCAGGTGTCCTGGGCTTTGTGCAGGGAGTGTGGGCTGCCAGCAGAGCGAAGAGTGGAGAAATGGCTGTGACAGGGAATGGGAGTAGAGAGGCTGCTCTTGCAGCACCGATCCGTGTTGTCAGTGTGACAAGCATCTGAGCCGCAGGGGAAAAAAAAAAAGAAATCTTCTGTCGTATTGCATGTTTCCTCCATTAACTAAATCTCTTGTGATCACAACTTGAGATGAACAGAAGCGTGGAACACATATGGGATTTATAGACCTGATCTTCACTGGCGTCTTCTAAGTTTCATGGCTTTGCTAGGAAAAACACAGATTCCAGGCGTTTACCAGTCATGAATGCAGATAAATTTCAGTTCAAGCTTATTGTATATCTCCTCTGATTTATTATCTGATTCCAAACTGCTAAGAATTATGTGCACTGGGGTCAGGAAGAGGCAGGGATAGCTGACAGGAAAAAAGGCAATTTTGAAACAGGATTTCAACATCAGATTCTTCCCAGTGTGGGTGGTTTTGTTTTTATTTCCCATTTAAGTGCACAGTTCACCTTAATCAGCTTTCTAATGTGACACTGCCTTCCAGTAGTAGAAATCTTTGCTTTTCATTTAGTACAATCCCCAATTCTTGCGCATCCCCTGAAAGTGCACGCAGAGCCTGATCCTCATCTCAATGTGCAAGTGTATTTTTATCAGCTGTTGATTAGTCCAGCTTTTTATCTTGTTCTCTTGCTGAAGGCTTGATCTATTATCTGTGAAAACTGATGAAAAAATGCCTTTCAACTCTGGGAAAGGAGGTGGTGGGGGGGAGGTGGTGCGGTTTATTGTATTGCTGAAATCCCAGCAGAACCATTGGGGCTCACGTGTTCATTCCCTGTGATACCATAGGATAACTCTCTAACAGTGTGCATAAAATACTGCAAGCCAGCTGAAACCTTGCCCTTCGCTGGTGTTCCTTCTGTTTCAGAAATGCTCCCTGCCCAGTCAGCCGTTCCTTGCTATGTGCTAGTCTGAATATGATCACAGTTTTCCAGTAATATTGTATTACGTCAGACGGGACATGTGCTGCGTAACCTGTGCTCAGTCCCTATTGTGCTTTTAGATTTTGCTAAAATCACAGCTCCCTGTTATTTTACGCTTCAGTTGCACTGTAGCAGCTTCCAAGTAGGCGAGCAAGGCTCTGCGTGCAGCAGGCTTGGGTGTTTGCTAGTAGCAGATTCCCAGTCACGAGCTAATTACAGCTGAGAAAATGAGAGAGAGGAAATATGGGGTACTTCAGATAAAGCATCCTTCCCAGCTTGTGATTTTGAAGCTGGAATGGAAAAGGCCCGGGAAGGGATTATTCACGTACATAAATGGCACCTGAAGAATGCGGTGTTGAATTACTGCAAAGCTGTTGTAGTTTGAAGAAGGAAGCTGTGATCTGCACATCTGCCATTCCTTGGAAACACTTTCCACTTGTGACTTTCCCATGTGATCGCAGCCAGAGCAGCTGCTGCCAGGTGCCTGTTGTCTGTTCCTATCCTCCCTCTTCTCCTCCTGCAGGCATCCTCACTGGGAAATACAGCCA
Source organism: Piaya cayana (assembly GCA_013389865.1). Lineage (NCBI taxonomy): Eukaryota > Metazoa > Chordata > Aves > Cuculiformes > Coccyzidae > Piaya > Piaya cayana. Next base: position 166,696 of record WAAB01010164.1, read on the forward strand.
TGCTTTCAAGGGAAATGGCTGCTTCTGTTGCATTTATCACTTCATGTGCTTCAACCTGAGCTCTCCAAGGCCTTCAGATGTCCTTGTTCACACCAAAATGTTAAGTGAAGGACAGTGAGCAAACTAGCAAAAAGGCTGTAGTGCTTTAGGAGATACATTTCTACTTGTCTGGCCTTTGTCTGAACTAAGCCAGTGCAGTGAATGTCTCTAGATGATGTAATCCCCAATTCTGCCTTTGTTAATGTGGTATCCTACTGTAATTTGTTACCTTTAAAAAAACCAAACAAAACAGTGCGTGTTGTTGACATTAAGCCCCTTTGGAGGTGTAAAGCAGTGTTGCTGTGGTTCAGCTGTAATGGTCTTGGTGAAAAGGAAGTTATCATTTTGTTGGCAAAGCTGGGTATTTCTCAAACAGATTTATGATCCAGTTGTCCTCTTTTCAGCCTAACTTGCACTGAAGCTTCCCTTTTTCTTATGTGGGTTTTTCCTCTCCCGCTTCAGTAGCGTGAGTCTGGCATGTTGGCAGAGGGGCATGTGCAGCAAAGGTGATGAAGGATCCACAGTGCTCAGACACATGAAGTCAGAATAAAATTATCTGGGTGCATGCAGTCTCAAGAGTCTTTTGTTTGGTTTCTTTAAAGTGGGGTTTTTTCAGCTGTGAATAGTCAGGAAGACAGACTTCTGATCTTTAAATTATTCCCAGTCCCTCCTAATAATAGCTTTGGGGTTGTCTGGAAATAGCTTTCTGATAGAAGACTGAAACTTCTTCTTCAGGGTAAGGATGGCATCTTGTTGACTTCTCTTTTCTTCTGAGATTAGTGTGGTGCTTAAATTGTATTCCCCTGGAGGCTCCCATAAGCATCTTACTCAAATGGAAGACCAGGACTGCTCAGCTTGGTGGCTGAAGTGGATGTCTGTGCAGCTTGCTCTGCTTTTGGAGGAAAAAAGTTACTCTTCAGGATTGTTGCTTGAGGCCTTTGTTATCAGTGTGCTTCCAAATGAGATTTTCTGGGAGATGTAGATTTCAGGCCCTCCTAGGGAAGAGAAGCACGCGTTCATCATTGCACATGTCAGAAAATTTGGGACTGAGTTGTTGAAGTCTGAGCTGCAGTCTGGTGTAAATAATCATGTAGGGCCTATAAGCAGCCTGTTTACAAATGAAAGAAGGAAGTTTATGCTCTCTTTTCACGTTGGAGTGGGTAGCACATGAAATCAGACTTCCCTCTGGGGAATTTTGTCCAGTCGTAGAGCAGGAGCAGCAACAAGCAGGACCTTGGGGCATAACCACCACTGCTGCTGTTTGGAAACGGAAGCTGCAGCGTGAAACTGGAGATGGTTTCCTTGGGTTATCTGAGTCCACGTTGCTTTGGTGAGAAATCTTACTGCTCCCTGGAGAGCAAAGGGGAAGGATAGTCTTGTGATTAAAACACAAAAACCATCAAAGAACGACTCAGGAATGCAGACTTCTTGATTCTGACTCTGGTGCTGAAAAATCTTAACAGTGGTCACTTATTCTTTTTCGAGATGAATGTCATTGGAGCTTCTGTTTAAGCAACCCTAGGTTTTTAGTGCTTTTGTTTATTCCAACAATAGACTGTAAGCACTCAACACCAAAATTGTCACTGCTTTTCTGGGCCAGTGGTATTTTCTTTTCCACTATGAGCTTTGCAGTGTAGATGGTCATCTATTAATTTGCTTTTAGTCAAGCTTTGTGTGTATCCAAGGGCTCTGCCTGTCATATTGAACACTGGTGCTTTTGGCTGCTCGTGAGAATTGAGTATGGTGCTTTTCAAAACTTCTTTTTAATTTTCTTTTTTTTTTTTTTTTTGCTATTCCACCCTCCTAAGCAACAGATACTGTCATGAGCTTTACCCTGGAGAACTCCATCTATCACAGTCTGTATCATGTTTTGAAGATGCACATTGTCTGAGTAAAACATGTTATTTAACATAGGATTTAAATACCAAATAATAACAGGAAAGAGTCAGGAAATAGACACAAGTAGACTGGCAGAAAACAAAACAGGTCTAAGCTTTGTGTGTGTTTGTTTTTTCCTGTATGAGGGTATACCTTTGTAATCATAAAACATAAGTTTTTGGCAGACGAGGCACATAGTGTACAGATAACGATGCAAGATACCAAATCAGAATTTTCAGGCCTCCCTGAACTTGAAAATTATTAATAACCTGAGTTTGTGCTTTCAGACTGTCAATAAATCTAGTTGGAGCAAAGGGAAATGCAGTAGGTGTCTTAAGACTAAGATACTGATGAATAAACAGGCAGTGAAGAAACCGGGATGTCAGATGTGAGCAAGAGTAGCCAGGCATTTCATGGATTTCCGAGATCCAGTGTCAGGATGTTCTGTACATACGCGCATGTCCTGATCACACAGTGCACATAACATGATGTACTGGGTAAGAATAGTCTACAGTTGTTGAAACTTCACTCACAGGCAACATGTGGTGCTGTGTGTCTCTCTACAAGAATTTCTAGGGTGTCAGATGCCTTTGAATGTTTACACTCCTTTACAGTTTCATATGTAACACAAGATGATTGCTACAAAGTTAAAATGAAACTGGTGTCTCCTCCTACTCTTCTCCACAGTATGTGAATATAGGTATTTCCTTCATAGGTGGATTTTCATTCTTTAGCTGCTTAGGCTTGGAAGGCCAGCGTGTGTTTGAGTGTGTGCTACTCTGAGCTTGAATAATTTAGACATTCACAGGTTCAGGTCTGTTCATGCTAGTGTTAAGTGAGGTTTTGAGACTCTGCACGTTGGACTTCAGTCTGCATTCTACAGCTGGGTGTGAGCTGATGTATTTGTGACTGTGGTTGCCTTACTCTTAATCACACGCAAGCTTTATGGGAGATGGTTAGTGTGCTTCTTGCTTTCTGGAGCCATCAAACATTTTGCAGTCTTTTTTTATGGTAGGAAAAACACTCGAAGCATATATTGTTTTTAAATATCATACCCCTACCTGGCTGTGTTCCCCCAGATCTACTTGGGCGTGCACTTGAGTCCTGAAATAAGGAAGCTGCCTATTTCTGGTAAAGCCGTGTATTGCATTGCATGGTCCTTGGGAGAACACAGAGTGCATCTCAGGGAGCAGTAGTGATGGGAGGGAAGCACTGGAGGAGGAGGAGTGTGAACCTCCAGCTTGAGGAAGGCAGCTTGCTTGGTGCCTAAGCGTGTCCCATAGACAGCCCAATTTCCACTATACTTTGGCTTTCCTAAGCTCTGGGTGACCGCAGGGAGCCCGTACAACCTTATCAACGTGTACTGCAGGCCTTCGAAGTGACAGGCTTGCTGCTGGGCTCCACAACAGTGCTGCTAATCCTCATAGCCAGTTCTTGCTGTTTCTATTGTGAATCTCCCAAGAGTGTTTCCTCACTTTCTGGCTCCAAGGGTCAAGTCATTCCATGAGAAAACTCATTTTCATTTGAAAGCAGCCATGTCTCTCAGATAATAAAAGCTTGAAAATAATGTGATCTGAATTTACCCAAATGTCTCTGAAATCAGAAGGAAGTAGAAACAGCATGAATAAAGAAAGGTTGATTTACTTCTCCTTGGGAGAATTATTTTCCTCTGTTCTGACTAAAGAATTTGGGATATGAAACTCTCAGCACTGTAATCTGTAGCACCAGACTGAGTAGTAGCAGACCAGATTCTTGCTTGGCAACACCTTTGAGTTCCCGCCCTGCATGGCAGGTTCATCTCATCTGAGCAGAGCTGGGCTGGCCATGGCGGTGAGGCACAGTTGATGAAACAGCTCTGACTGAGGGCTGCGGCATTATTCCTGCTGTTTCTGTTTGACTTTGCATAAACACAAGGACATCATGTATCCTGTTTGCTCTGGTTTTCCCATCTGTTTGGGAATAATAGAGATCAGCGGTTTTCTCTTTAAATTCCAGAGATGAGAGCTGCTACAATGACAAACTGTTGTCTGAGCAAAAGCTGACAAGGGCATTGACAGGACTGGCAGCTCTATTCCAGTGACCTTTTACATGGACTAGGAAAAAGAGGCAGTGGGAATTTAACCTAAAGTGTTGAGCTATAAGTGTAGCACTGTGGATTTCCTCAGCAATGCAGGCTGACAGGGGTTTTCCTGAAGTGGAGCACTTGGCGGCTGTGGTTTTGTGGTACGTTCCCCTCCTGTTCCTCTTCCTCCCAGAGAGAATGGATGACATTTGACCGGAGACTGGTGGACTTTCCTGTTAAGGGAATGGTTTGTAATCTTCGAAACCTATGACTCTTGACTGATGGAAGTTGCCTTATTGGTCCAGTCTCTTTGTGTGTGTCCCTCTGCAAACATATTCTCTTGTCTTGCAGTGAGCACAAAGATTCCTCGGAAAAGAAACACAAAGACAAGGAGAAAACTAAACACAAAGATGGCAGCTCAGAGAAACACAAAGACAAACACAAAGATAAAGACAAGGAGAAGAGAAAGGAAGAGAAGGTAAGTGTCCTGTGGGAGAGACAAGAAGATGGTTCTGGCTTATACTACTGAATGGTGCACACTCAGTGGATTAGATGTAGCTTATACTTCCAAGTTGTTGATTTGGAGAGAACACGGACTCAGAGACTTATTTTGTGAAGTGCTGCATATGAGCTTTTAAGGGCTTTATTGGCAGGCATTGTAAATGGAAAGAATTGCACAATGCAGCAGTGTCCACTGGCTCCACTTTTTTCTCCTCTTTACTTTGTCAAGCTTAGATTCAGAGGTAAGGGAGAAAAATCTGTTAGATCACGCTGGTTCTGTGTGAGGACAGGCACGCACAAGTCAGACAAACTATATATTTAACTCCAGTTTATTGAAGGTCTTGGAGGGCCAGAAAATACTAAAATTACTATGGCTTATAGAAAATGTTGCCTTTTTTTGTCATGTAGGTCACTGGAAGCTACAGGGGATGTATTGCATGTTAGAAAACTATAAAATGGTTTTGGTAGTGCTAATCTGCTTCTACTTTTTGTGTTTTTTCAGATGAAATTATCTTCTGGTGATATGAAAATAAAGAAGGAAAAGGAAAATGGCTTCTCCAGGTAAGAAATAAGGTCCATGATCTGAGAAAAGAATCACTGGCTTCAGTTAGGTGCTCAGTGTTTGATTCCTCATTTGGTCTTGGGCGGAAAAATCGGTATACTTTTGACCCCTTCGGGTGATCTGTTCTTCTCAATTATGGGAATTGGTAATTGATCTACTTACTTGGTAACTGGAGATAGGAGCTGTTGAATACCTGGTGTCTGCCTGCACATGCTGGGTTTGTCCTGGTATTAAATAGCTGAATTCTGCCAAGGATGGATTGAACCATGGAGTTGAAGAACCTCTGTTGAACAATACAGGCTTGAACACTTCATGCAGTTTTGTGGAAATAGGGTCTTGTAAAGACAGTCCAGGTTGCCTCTGAGTCTCTTATGTGACTGCAGTCTAAAGCTTTGCAGAGGAGTGACAAGTAAAGGAGGGTTCTTGTGTAAAATCAGTGGTACCTTCAGGAAATTTCTAGGTGCCCTAGTCTGGTAAGGTCCTGCGAATGCTAGAACCTCCTGAACTTAGGTACTATATCAGTCATCACTAAATAGTTGTCTTAAACACCTGAAGTGAGCAATTGCTAAAGGATTACTTGTTTCTTGATTGTTGATGGGCTAAGATCTCTTGTAACTTGTTTAAATTCAGCCATTGATTATTTTGAAGGTGGTATATCCAGTCCACTGACTCATTGGAGGTCTGTGGTATGGTTGATGCATGTTCATGTCTGTCAGCCAAGAAAAGTTTTCAGTTGTGTGTCCAGTTTATGAATGCACTTTTTTTTTTTTTAAAAAAAAAAAAGCCACCAGACCAAAATCCTTCCAGTCTTGTCATGTTCTGTGATCAGAGTGGTTGGGAGAAGACACCTGTCTAGTTCATACCTGTTAATTCTCTGCGTATTTTGAATGTGTCCTCTTGACTTGAGTTCCTCTACCCCTTTAATTTTCTGACTTCTATTTAAAAATGCAAACTAAGTAGGTCTGCTTGCAGTAGGGAGGAGGCGCCCTCTCCAGGCCCTTTGGGGGATACTCTGGAGATAAAGCAGTGATGTTTAGGTGTTTCTTGGTGTAAGAGACAGTTAATAGCAACTCTTTCCAGCCTCTGCTGTTCAGCAGAATCACATGCATATGCTGATCCCACCAGATATGTTGAGGGTTCTCATATCAAGGTAACTGGATTCTCTTCAGGTCCAAAGCCATGTTTTGAGTGTGTCTGAGAAAAGCCTGAAGGAGCTGTCACAATTGTCTGCTTCAGGGCCAAAAGCTAGCTAAGAGGAAAGTAATTATTTTCTTTCTTGCTGCTGAAATGTTCTTTGACAAATTCACCAGAGAAAAATTTCCTAGCTCACATGGTTTTGATTTTCTTCTGTAATACTTGGAAGGATGAACAGAGTTACAGTCCTGGGAACAATGCGAGTCAAGGTTCAGCTTGATCATCCAGCTCCTTTCTTTTCATATAATCACACTTTATTTTCCACTGTTACAAAGTGTTGTGAAATATTTGAGTGTTAAAATAGACAAGATAGAAATCCTAGCACCATAATAAGCAGTAGTTCCACATTTCTGTCTGGAGGGGATAATAAATTAAATGGGAAAAATACCTCTTTCATAGACGTTTTGCAACTGTCTGCATATTGCAGGCTTGCGTCTTAGTTAATCACCAGTGATGCTATAGAAATGCCTTCTTACAGCAGCGCGTTTCCATTTCCCTTGAGTTGCATCTGCCAGCCCTGCAGTGACTTTACAGCTGTGACAGAGCAAACTGCATTGTTCTGCTTCATGGACACGTTACTAACTAAAATGAGACTCCACAATGTCTCTTGTTGAGTGTGATCTACAAAGCAAAATGCTGTTGCTTTCCTCCCATTCCATCCAAAATCCAGGTGTTGACCTAGAAGCTTGAATCAATTTGATGCAGAAGATGCTGATTAAAGTGGAATGGGAAAGCCGGAGATGGCACTGTTAATTTTTCTACCTGAGTGGAGCATTGCTTAGTGCTTCAGAATGTAATTTTAGAGTCTTTGAGACATCTTTATCTTTATGAAGATAAATGATGGGCTTCTGTGAAATCTAGAAGTTTCTCTTACATCCACGCTATTTTTTTTCCATAGTACTGATGTCCTGGGACATTATGGCTGAAAACACCAAGGCTAACTTAACATTTGTGGTCTGTTGAAAGGGACAGGATTGTTGGCTTCCTGCAGTTTGGATAGTGAAAAGGGATTATCAGTATAACTTTGCTAAATTTGTTTCCTTTTTCTGTTTTTTGACTGCTTGAGTTATTTAAGTGGCACAAGATTCAGAAGAATAGCTTTCACATCTTTTAGTTGACGATGTTTTTCTCTCTTATCAGGCTCTGAGGACATTGAGTTGAAATTATTTGATGTCAGCTATTTGACTGCACTTGTGCATTCAGTTCCGTTTCGGTTTAAAGTCCTGGAAGCTACAGTTGTTTTTATTCAAAACCTCAAAGAAACAGCAAAATCAAGCAGTTGAAATCAATCTCGGTGTTGCTTGAGAAATGACAAATACATAGATGCTGAAAGACCCTCTCTGTATGCTGTCCATGGATATGCTGAGAACGACATAGCTCAGGTCTCTGGGGGTCTTAAGATAACAATGTGTTCCAGAATTGAAACATTTTGCAGATGATCATTTCTTAAAACTGAGTTGTTGCTGATTTCCAGTAGACTTCATCTTTAAAGTTAGAACCACCTTTCTTTGCTTCTTTTCGTAGCCCACCACGTATTAAAGATGAACCAGATGATGATGGGTTTTATGCATCTCCTAAAGAGGACTCCAAACCCCTGAAGAGACCTCGAGAAGATGATGAGTAAGTGGTGTGGGTGCTGATGACATAGATGTTTGCTGTTAGTTTGAAGAAGATAACAGTGAGGGAGCAGGTGGGATTTTTTGGTTTGTCAGTGAAAACTTGTTCAGATGGGTGAAGGAAGGTCGGAGACCAGACGCATTACGCTGTCACAAGGTCTCTGAGCAGGGCAAGTATAGTATTTGTGGTATTCAGGGCAAAATAACATGACCTGCTGCTGTGAAATGTTGCAGTGCATTAAATAAGAAAGTTAAAAAAATAGAAAGCAGCTAGGGAGAAGACACTGGTGAAGATTGTAAAACATAAATCTGAGCAAGAGAGGGATTAATGCTAGCTAAGTGGCTGCGGTGGTTTCTGTTGGGTGAGGAAATGGCTGCACAAGAGGAAGAAAATGCATTGTCAGCCTGTTTGGGGGTGGAGGGAGGTTCGCCCGTGCTGCTCAGCGTTATTTGCCTAGAATCGAAGTATGTCATGGGTTCTGCTGAGGATTTTTCTCTCCGAAATCAAAAGAAAAATACACATCATGTCTGCCTGATAAAGTAACTTACCTAATAAAATACAAGGCTGGTTAAATCACACTGTGATCTGTCACCATCTGTGTGCATCCAGCTCTTTAGATACTGTGACCTTGTTAGCAGTCTGATGTTGAAAGGTTGTGAGGGCTTAACCATAGTGGTGTTCTGTCCCTATGTGGTATTTTTCAGTTTCCAAGAGAGATGGGTGTGACATCTTTTCATTTATGTAATCATTTGCTGCCTTCTGTCAAGTTTTTGTGACCTCCTATCTCATGTCTGCAATGGAAAGATTAAGTGGGATGCAAAAAGTGAGCCTTGTGGGCAGATCCCGGACTGGTGACTGGAGAAGGAGTTGAGGATAGAACGCGCCACTAAGCTTTTACCTGTTTATCCCATCCTAGTAATTGTGGAGTGGCTACTAATACTTATGAATTGAATTTCATCAGGGATGTTTTTTGCTTCAGTGGTCTGAAACGTGGAGAGTTACAGTAACAGCTTACAGGTTTTAGGGGTTTTTGGGCTGTTTTGCTGGATAGAGGACTATAGTCTCTCCCAGAGAGTACGGTATAAATTATATTCTTTAGAAATTAAACATGCTGTATATTTATGACATGAAATATTGTGAACTTTTTCATACAAACTTTGTTTGTGTATGACTACTCTTTGTTTTATACTAGAAGATTGATTACTTTCATCAGCTGGTCCTTTTATTCTTAATAGTGCTGAGTACAAACCCAAGAAAATCAAAACAGAAGACATCAAGAAAGCAAAGAAAAGGAAACAAGAGGAAGAAGACGAGGTAATGAAAAAGATGAGTTCATTTCTGTGACTGAGAGAAGCAAGGCTGACAATTTGATGTTAAATTATGTAGAGCAGGGGGAATCTGATTCAAGGATAAGGAGGCAGGGGCCAGTCTGGGACAAACCTGCATGTCGTAGATTCCCACGTATGGGGCAGGTTAACTTATCCAAACAAAAGTGTATGAAAAGTCAGGAAAGCTTTCTCCTACTCTTAAAACAACAGATGGAGAAGGTGCTTCCAGCCTGGTGCAGGTAGTTGAGTCCTCCTGTTAAGTACCTTATAGGGGATAAAGGAGCATTGCTAACAACATCTGATGATTTCACAGATGATGTAGAGCATGGATCAGAAGCAGAGGAGGTGAAACTGAAATTAGCTGCTAGAAAGACACTTAAAACTTTAGGTAGAGCCTAGGGTGGGCACCTCTTCAGAGGTGAGAAGAGACTTGGTGAGGAGAGATTAGCTATAATTGGAGATTAATGAGCTATGCTCCACATCTAGCAAACCCTTGTGAGATGCTTGTTTTAAGCAACTTCTGGCAATGTGGGTATTTTTTCCCTCAGTGAAAGTGCCTCTGTAGCAAGTGTATACCCATACATTCCCAGAAGCCACCTCGCAGCACTGCAAGCATGCTCTGTAGCATTGGCCAGACCTGATACACACCCACCTTGGCCTGCACTAGTGTTTCTGTAATAAAGCAATCTCGTTACCGTGGCCCAGACTTATTGCTTATCAGGTGAAGTAGAATAACTGATGGTGTGCTTACCTAGCATGTCCTAAGTGTGAAGTAAAATAATTTGGCTTAAAACATAAGTAGGACCACCAGCAGACTTTGACTTCAATGGATGGTCAAAGAACACACTTAGGTAGTGAGGCAATAGGTATTAGTTGTTTATGGTCAAATTTATATACTGCAAAAGACTGTCTTTTAGTTTTAAAATATCTTTTTGGTGGGGGTGTGTGTGTGAAGTGCCGTAGCTTGTTCTAACTGTACAAGATTCTTACCCTTTTTACAGGACAACAAAGCAAAAAAAGTTAAGAGCAAGGACAAGAAAATCCCTGAAGCAGACAAGAAAAAGAAGCCGAAAAAAGAAGAGGAGCAAAAATGGAAATGGTAACTAATATATTAATGATGTAGGCTACCCTCTACAGCCGGACTCTCCCTGCTACCTCCCATGCTGACTGAGTAAGCCCATCTGGCTTGCTTTCATGGATTCATGAGGATGTTCTGAATAATTGGCTTACTTTCTGATAATCTCTAAGTAAATGTCGTATTCAGTGTGTTCATCCTCTGAAGCAGAAGTTCAGTACGTTTTTTTGGTATACTTAAAATACAAGGTTTTGTGGGGGTTTCTTAATCCCCATCGGTGGATTGTAGAGGCAGACTGTAATCATCAGGTAAGTGTTCTTGTGCCCAGAATCTCCTCCTTGCTGATGCTCTTCAGAGCAATAGGAAAACTTGTAGGCTTGGGGTATCAACAGGAATATATAAATATGTGCAGATGTATTATCTAGAGTTCTAAAAGATCCTGTCTGTGTTGTAAAGGTACTGCACGAGTGGGTGCCCACCTTTATGCTCTAGCTGGATGTCCACTGTACCTCAATACTGCTCTTGCCCTTGGCACAAAAATGAAAGTTGGACAACCAACTTGGGCTGTTGGGAAAATGAATTTTGAAGAGAAGTTTTAAATGGAAGGCACTTTGTCTTGTCTAGGATCCTGACGTGCCATTGAGCAGCTGAAATTGTGCTTCCATTCACTGTTAAATTTTTGTAGAATCATTTTCTTAGAACCTTCTTAAAATAGATCTGAACTTTGTGGTTCAGTTGGAAGACACGCATGTGCTGCAGCAGTAGTGCTCTGTGTAAGAAGCCTGCTGGTTTTTTTTAACTGCCTACAGTAATTTAAGCTATTGTTACTGTTAGATGTGAGGAGCTTGTGTTTAAGTTGAGCCTTAGAACTTGCCTCAGTTCAGTGCATTTGTAATTTTCAAAAGCATGTGTGTTTTCTCCACTCCTGTAATGTGTTTTTTATGGCCTTTTAGGGGTGATATTCCCATGAATGTTTTCTTTCCTCAAATCGTTTGGCTTTTTTTAATAGATCTGTAGTGTTGGGGAACGCCTTTGCAGTCTTCTGTCCTTTCAGGTTCAGTATTTTACCCCTTTATCATCATTTCTACTGATGCACCTTTAAAAAGAAAAAATCTTCTGTAGTATTTATATTCTTTGCGTATTTTTCTTTGATTGTCACAGCTTCCTCAGAACATCAGTGCTTGCATATTTTTCATACTTTTATACTCTCAGAAGTTTGGGGTTTGTGCCCCTCCCCAAAGCTATCTGATTTTTTTCTTTCTTAGCAATCCACTTCTTTCTTGATCCCTTTGACACAGCATCTTTTTAATGCGCTTTGACATTTCCAACCTACAGGGACATGAAGCAGTAGGAAGCTACAGAAGATCTCTTTAAGCCTTAACGATCTGTTGTCTTTTTGGCTTTGTCTCAGCTGCCCTTGCTGGTTCTCTCTAACTTAATATTCTATTACCACAGCTCCCTTTTATTGTAGTCTGTATCCTTCAAGAGCAAACCTTAGCTGGGAAGCTGTACTGCTCTCCCCTCATCTGTCTTTGCAGCACAGTCCCAGGTAGCTGTGTTGAGCTCTGTGATTTGTGCTTACTGCTGAGGAAAAATGCCTTTGAAAGCTTGTTTTGCAAAATTTGGCAGTAGGTATCTGCACCCTTCTGTTCCTTTTGTCCATCTGCGGGTTTGTATAACTTGTCTTTGCTGGACAGGATTTCATCTGCACTTCAGTTGTGTCTCTTAAGGGCATTTTATGTTCCATCTGAGTCAATTTTCTGAATGTCTGATCTCTTGTTTTGGCTGCTTCCTCAAGCGCTTGCTGCCTTGAGCATTTTCATCCTCACTTCTGTGAATACTTGATGTTAGGCATTCCCATGGCATCAGCCTCGTTCATCACCATGTGGAGAGCTTTTAGAGGTCATTTTCACACTCTGTCAGCAAGTGAAGAATATGTGATCCAGAAGCATACCTTAGGAGGACTTCTTCCACCTTGTGTTACAGCAAGTTTGTTTCCTTGAAGTAACATATCCCTGAGGTATGTTCTATTTTTTTCCTAAGAATCCTCTCTGTTTTCATTCTACTTAAAAATTCCCCCAACTCTTCCTTCTTCCTGAGTCACTCTGGCATTCTTAGGCTTGATTACAGGTTTTAATCGAGGTACCTGTATAACCAATTAGCACAGTTTCTGCTGAAATCGTTAAGGCAGCTTTCCTAATAGGCAGCATTCTTCTTATTCCCACAAAATCATTTGTGGAACATTGCTTTAGGACCCAGAGCTTCTTTGGGCAGCATTGCTGTAATGTTTTCTGTTTAAAACCAAAGGAGGATGAAAAATTGGCTGTCTCCAGGAGGCTCATTTCTGTCTTAATGTTTGTGTACAAGGATTAGGAAGCTGGAGGTGGGATTGGGAATGATTTGTCATCTTTCTGTTGTAAACTTTGTAGTAGACTTGGGCTTAGAAACCACCCTGTGGGCCCCATGCTTCTTTGTAGCCCTCCTAAAAGTCACAGCATGCTTCAGCTATCTTTAACTACTACGTTTCTGCTAGTCCTTCTGCATGCATCCTTTATAAAAGAATAGGAATGGGTAGAGGAACAGAATTTCTTATTAAGGAAATACTAGAGTGATAAATCTTAAAAAGAGATGACTGAAAAGCAAGAATGACAAACCTGGCCTGTAAAGTAGTAGCTACTGTGAATGATCTCGTTTTTTCTTACGGGGGATAAAAACACTGTCAGATGGGATAACCTTTTTCTGTCTGGGCAGAGAGGTGAACAGTTTAAATTTATTTTGCTAAAAGGAGCTTCTGGGTGGAAGAACCTAGGCCTATGCTTGACAAAATATTTAGATTTCTAGATTCTAATTAAATTTTTAAAAAACCCAATCATTAAGAATGTAAATATTTGGGATCTAGACTTCAAATGTCAATATTAGTTTCTTATATCAGCATAGTTTACTCAAGTCTCCTTCCCAGCCAGGGACTGAAATCCAACATCATGTGGGAGTTGTACTGATAGCAGGGATTGTGTGTGTTGCTGTGAAAGATGTCACTGTGCCTTGCTAACTGCAGCAAAGCACTGTGCTGCAATACAGTTGTTCCTAAATTACTGATGCACAGGCACCAGTGAAGTGTGTTGAGTGTCTTCTATCAGAAGCTCTTTTTTTCCCTGCACAGTGCTTATCTTCTGTACAGTGGCCCTGCTATTGTATCAGGGATTACGTGATCTGTACTTGTGCATCAGAATTCCTGAGATGCACACAGTATGCGCACGTCTCTTCTCGGCTGCTGCTGAACCCAGTGGGACTGCTCTGTAGAGCTGTCTCTAGAGGGAGGCTTGAACTTTTCGTTATCATCGTCGCTGCTCAACAGAGTGATCTGGGCAATTCAAGGATGGACTGCTGTGACAGGTTAATGGTCTTGCAGTTGATTAATCACTAAGGTAAAATAGCCTTTCTCAGCAGGGAATCTTGTGCCAGGAGCATGGAGCAGTGATGTTCTGGTAATCGTGACAGAAGTGTAGAGGGGAAGGAGAGTGGAGTCACTGGTTTGGGCACAGTGTACTGGAAATCAGGGGAGGATACTGGCCTGGCAGGATCTCTTTTCTCTGTAGATGAGTTGGTGACCCCATGAGCTTGTTTAGTTGGAATGTGGGATTGGTGACACCTACCTTGCTGTGTGCATCATTTACAAAATAGTTTTATAGAGGTGTTTTAAGACAAGTTTGCAGTTTTCCTGTGCTACTTTGTTTTTCTTCCAGTATGATTTTCTTCCTCAAAGGATTGGAATGAGTTTAAAAGGACAGAGTAGTCATCTTTATTGCCTGAGCAGGTTCATTCTCATTTAGGTTGTAAATGAACATCTGTTTCTTTATCCCTGCCCTTAATGGTCTACTTGTCCGCAGCTGAAAGCAGCTGCATGATGTACTACAATTGTTTGGCTTTGCTGAGCAGGCATCCTGGACCTGATGTTAGATCACAGCTGACTCTAATTTGGCATGATCCTAGCTGCTTTACCAGACTGAATTCTTCCTTTTCTTAAGTTCCAAGCTTTTTCAGCTGTGTGATTTTTGGGGAAAAAAAGCAGCAAGTGGGAGGTGAGAACTATGGTGTTGTGAAATAACCTGCAACCCAAGGTGTTCTGTTCATGGACATAGCTCTGCTTTTCAAAAAAAATGAAATAAAAGAGGAAGAAAAGAAAATAAATGATCACAGGGCACTGAGTATTTGTACTTGGTCTGTGCCTGGTAAAGCAGTGATTGCTTGCTGAATTTCTTCAGCATACTTTTATATTCACATAGTAATAAAATGAAGATTAGAAGCTTAAAATTGTATTCATTCTTATTTCTCTCAAAGGTGGGAAGAGGAGCGTTACCCTGAAGGCATTAAATGGAAGTTCCTAGAGCACAAAGGTCCTGTATTTGCTCCGCCATATGAACCTTTGCCTGAAAATGTCAAGTTTTATTATGATGGTGAGTTAATCTGTGTTTCCACTTGCTGGGAAGAGAAATAAACATTCTCAGAGTATTGTGGTGTTCTTCCAGGGACTGAAGAGATGAGAAGGTGGTTTTGCTTTAGTGGCAAGCTTAAAAAGTTCCTCAAGCTAAGTGAAGGAACAATCTGTAGAAGGAACAGTGTGTTTATTCTGCTCACCGAGCTGACATATAGGTGAACTCTTCTCACCCTGTTAGGGTGGTAAATTTCCCTGGCTCCATAACAGTCCAAGTGTCTTATACCCAAGAGTGGTTCAGTGTGTAACCAGCAGAGTATAGAGTGTGTAAATGCATCATCACTGGCCACCTTTAGGCTTTCTGTTTTCTTTAACCTTATGAATTGCAACTTCTGTCATCTGTGATGAAATTCATGATCATTTTGTAGCATGAGTGGAATAAAAGGCAATTGAATTTTGATATTGATGAGTAAGGTCTTGTAGGAATGCTTGGGACGACCCTGGTCTGAAGGATGCAGCCCTGTGGTGTAAGTCATAGTCCCACTCACTACAATCATCGTGTGTGGTAGAACTAATTGTGGTGGAATTCTAATACGCTGGGCTGACTGGTTGTTACAGGCTCATGTGGAAGGGATTATATGATGTGATGCCTGCTGGAGATGAGACTTGGTGACCCGTGTGCTTCCTTTTAGTCCTGTGATCATGTTAAATGAAGGATCAAATTAACCCAGGATTGAATTAAGTGGGAGGCATTTGAATGGGTGAAAACATAATTCTAGGTGAAGGGGACATCTGTGCATGGAACTTTTCTAGGAGCTAAATGCTGTTTTTCACATGACATGACACAGTGTTTTTAAATACTGAGAAGTAGGTGACACTCGTTTTCAGTGTGGTGAAATAAGCATACTGCATCCTATTAAATGCTGTCTCTAAGCAAGGAGCACAGCAATCAGGGATGCTGCAGTGTTTTTTTCCTAGAGTTTGATAAGGTTTTGATATAAAGTTGGAAACTTATTCCCTCTTTTGAAGAAGACGTCGTATCTCTCCTTTTGCCTAGAGAAGGGGAGAGGTGGGATTCACTGTAGAGCTATCCCTTTGGTGCAGGCAGCAGTAAACTCCTGTTCTGTCTAGCCACCTATTTTATGAAACCTCTAGGAAGTGCAGGGATGTTTGCAACATCTCTGTCGTGGTAGAAATTCATCAATAGACTCAACAGTTATTGGGGTGGGCAGGGGGTCCTGGCAAATAAAGCAACCACATAAGCCTTCCTAGAGAAACTAGGCAAAAAATCAGACGTCTGATTTACACAACAGCTGCTGAGAGCTGCTGTCTGTGCTCACAAGGCATTGTCTAATTTCCAGATTATCCTAGGATGATTTGTAGAGTCCAATAATCACTGGCTAGCCAGCTGCCGGCCTGCAGGTTCTCACCGGAGGAATCCATCCTTTGCCTAGTGATTGTGTTGTGGTGGGACTGCCTGTGTTCATCTAACACAATGGCTGCTGGGACTATTGTTGATGCTTACAATGCCAGACTCTCTGAAGGAGTTTGAAACCCCCAAGATGTTTTTTAGGGCTTGACTGTGCAAGTGGCAGTGGTTAACAGGCTGCTGCTCATAGCCTAGAGAAGGCTTTAACAGCATGTTTTTCTGTAAAAGGAGCAAGGTGAGAGAATTGGTGGTGCAGTTGCATTTCATTCGTGGCCATGCAGTCCTTTCTGCTCATTATGCTCTCTGATTGCTCTCTGGTTTTCAGTTTTTAAATCAAGTAACTAATATTCCTGGCTCTGGAATAAATATCTTCTTTCATCTCCACCTCTGTCACTGAAAGCCTTTTCAAACCTTTGTGAAAAGAAGAAAATTGAGTCCAATGAGATATATTCTAAAGTTATTAGATAAAGGTGACAGAGCCTTTAGCAATTTGGGAAGATTATCAGTCATTTTTAGCCCCATAACAAGTTACTAACCTGATAGCCTCTTTCAAGCTAGACTCGCAGCCTGGAAAAAAAAATGTTCCCTTGCTGTCTCTCCCTTCCCCCATTTCCTGTTATAAGCAAACAAATGCTGTATTTTATGTTGCAGCTTAAAAATTGGCAGAGTTACTGTCGGTTTTAATTTAATTGTGAAATATTCTCAGATCACTGGGAGGAACCTTTTGCTAAGCCCTGTTTTACGAGGGCTTATAGATCTTAAGGCTTATAGATGGCTCCCATGCTTTCATTTTGGAAATGATACAACTTTTTAAAACACATAGTAAATCAAAACTGTGGTATTAATTTCCAAGAGCATAGAATCAACAATACTCTTTCTTGTATTGACTTTTGTGCAGTAAAAAGGTCGTTAAGAAATCCACAGGTGTTGACTGTCTGCCAGCCCTTTGGGACTTTAAATATTTCTTGCAACTAGCTGGAGATGTGAGCTGCATGCAAAATCCTTCTCAGGGATCACTGGCACCTCACATGTCAGGAATGCACTCTGGACTGAAATACGCTCAATAGGAATGTTAAATGTCGAGTCTACAGCTTCAATCTTGCAGCAGCCTCTTTTCCCTTTGTCTTAAAGTCTTCCCTTGCAGGAATTTTACTTTGTACTGCAGTCATGTAGATAAGCTGAAATACAACCTCTCCATTCACTGAAGACTCAGTCTTTCTTAAAAATTACTAGCTTTTGAACCTTATTTGGAGACTCAGGAGTGCGTTCCCACAGCAAAGGGAACCATTAGCAGAATCTAGACACATTTCCCTGCAGTGGAGTTAAGTATCTGGCATTGCTTTCCAGTTATTTGTGGCCTATCCATAGGAAGGGCTCTTCCTGGCTAGAAATAGCTAAGGGCCAGAAGGGGTGTTCCAAAGCGGAGTCCCTCTGTGGGTAGGAGTACGGAGACTGCGTTTCCCATACGTCTGAGTGCTGGAATATGACATTTAATAAAATCCCCTGCCTCTCTCACTTCAAACAGGAGTATCTCCCCAGGAGCACACACACTGCTGGGGTGTCAGGCACAGTGCTTCCTGCAGGAGGCCTTTTCCCCTTCCTGCCCTGCGTCTCAGGCCTGTCTCACATGAGATTTCTGTTGCTTTTCTTGCTGTTTAGATTCCAGAGTGAACTTTTTTCAAATTGTTTATGATGAATGTCAAGCAGTTATGCTCCTGTATTTCCCTTGTTCATCCTATTAGCTGTGCTATGTAACATTTTTAGGAAAAACTACTTTGTGGTAAAAATAGTGTTCTTTAAGGTAGCTTCTAAGGCCTCTTTCAGGCTTCAATTCCTGTTTACTATTTTCTTTAAAAAGAAAACCTTTCTTTGTAGGTAAAGTCATGAAGCTGAGTACCAAAGCAGAAGAAGTTGCCACATTCTTTGCAAAAATGCTTGATCATGAGTACACTACGAAGGAGATCTTCAGGAAAAACTTCTTCAAAGACTGGAGAAAGGTATGTGCATAGCCCTGCCTGCAGTGACTGCAGCTGTGACCAAGGTCCATGCAGCACTGAGCTGCCATTCCATGCAGAGGGAAGTCTGCTTGAGGCAGCTAAAAGCTACCTTGGATCATTACCCATGAATTTTCCAGTTTATCCTGTAGTTTCACGGGGAAGGACCCTATTGTAGATACTCTTCTAAACCAACGGACTCTGACTTCTCCCAGCCAAATTTGTCTGTTTAAGCCTGATGGGGTATAGACGATTTGGTACACATCTTGTTTAAGAGCCAGCGTTTATATTAGAAGGGAACTCCTTCCAGAGACCTAAAACTAAGAAATTAACCTCATTCATCTTATAAGCCATAAGGTCAAACTTTTTAGATCACTAAATGTACTTTTCCTAGATGGATTACTGGATTTTTTTTTCTTACCCCTGACCTTCAACAGTCCGAGTCACTGTTCAGTGTGCGAGCTCTTTAGGAGGTGGTGCAGCTTTTCCCAGTGCTTGCAGAGATCAGGCTGCTACTTTTCCTCTTCTCTTTGACTGTAGCTGGAGTGAGCACGGGCAAGAATTTAAGGGTTTATTGTGAAAACCTGTCTGTTTTTCCTGTTTAAACCACCTGGGGTTGAGTAAGCTGTACTATACATGAAAACTTACGATGTATGAAAACTTAAAGTGCTATTTTCTATCTGCAAGGAAATGACCTCTGAAGAGAAGAGCACTATCACCAACCTCAGCAAGTGTGACTTCACCCACATGAGCCAGTATTTCAAAGCTCAGACGGAAGCTAGGAAACAGATGTCCAAGGAGGAAAAACAGGTACCAGAGGGAATTCCAGGAGAGTTCTGATTCTTAGCTGCCTTGTAGTTGTCTTTGTGTAATCATTCCTCTGCCTGCCTTGCTGTTTATAAGTCAGTGTTTACTAGCTTTCAAATTGCTTTCATGTTGACTGTAGGAATCTTTACTGTGCAGCTTGGGTAGGGCAAAGCACTGTATTTACAGCTGAATCCTCATCCTGACTTAAAATGATACTGATAGGGCTAAGACTCCTGATCCTGCTTAAGTAAATAAAGTATCAAGAGCTGCCTCCATGGGAGCCTTCATCCCTGGCCAACAATAAGCAGCGAATACTCAGTTAAACGTAGATTTTCATTTTGGAACCAACTTGAGTTTGAAGGGCAGAATTCTGTGTGGTGGAAAGAATACAGCAATGACGTCAGTGGATACAATGAGATAACAAATCTTAAATATCAAGTACAGCATTTTTCTGGGGGGAAAAAAATAAACAAACAAAAAAAAAACCTGTGGCTTCCAGTAGTTATGGCTACAGTGTGTTGTAGGGAGAGAATTTAGTGTTTAGATGACTGAGACTTACTGTAGTTCAAGTTGGTAGCTTGCAAATCGTTCTCAGTTGATATTTTTCAGTGCTACCCTAGTTGCTTGCTTAAGTAAGGGGCCTGGTAGCTTGGAAATATGATGCTGGGGGTCAGAGCAGTCCCACCAAAATCGGCAGCCCCTGTCTTGCTGCTTTTTTCCATTTAATAAAAGCATATGGATGAGCCCTTCTCGGTTCCTGTCTAGCAGCTATTACGATGGAGCAGAAGTAGCTTTTTCTGTTAGCTGCTTAGCTGGCATACCGGTGCTGTCTGTGGGTCAGATGTCTTATTTTGAGCTGCCATGTTTTTGTTTTTCCTTCTGTGTAATTAGAGTTCAAGCACAGAATTATGCAGTGAAATCTCAGCACATTTTTATGTAGGAGACTGTGTTCTGCATGGAGACCATTTGCTGACACAGGCTTGACATGTGGCAGACTGGAGACATTCCTCTGCCTCCTTTCCAATGCGAGTTCAAACAGTTTTTGTACATGAACAGCAAGATATAGAGTCCAATGTATGTCAGGTGTTGACTACAGGCTGTAAAGCAAAGCAGGAGTGCAGTGCTGAGGCTGCCCTTGTGATGTGTGGATAGAGGTCTTGTCTCTCCTGTGGCAGATGTGCAGCTGTCTTCACCAGCCCTAATCTGGTTCCCCTAAGTATAAGTCACACATTCTTTCTCCTTTTCCAGTTTGTGCTGTTTGCATTTTGTGAATGCTTTTTGGGAAGTCTGCTGCTGTGTGTTGATGTAGCGCTTGGCATGCTGTGGTCTGAGATTGAGTTGGGTCTTCAGCATTATTGTGGTGCAGATATAAAAATTGTTTAAATCCTGGTGTTCTGAGGTGTATGGGATGCCTGATTTACCATATTATCTTTCCATCTGACTTTTTCCAGAAAATCAAAGAGGAAAATGAGCGGCTATTGAAGGAATATGGTTACTGCGTTATGGATAACCACAAGGAGAGGATTGCCAACTTTAAAATTGAACCCCCAGGTCTGTTCCGAGGTCGTGGGAACCATCCCAAAATGGGCATGCTGAAGAGACGCATCATGCCAGAGGACATCATCATTAACTGTAGCAAGTAAGCGCTGAATGCTTCACAGCTTGGCTTTGCTTTCTAGATAGGATAGCTCCTTTTTTTAAATCCTATATAGGCTGGTATTCAAGCAAGTAGAAATGTGTGT
The DNA here is from genome assembly GCA_013389865.1 of Piaya cayana. Taxonomy (NCBI): domain Eukaryota; kingdom Metazoa; phylum Chordata; class Aves; order Cuculiformes; family Coccyzidae; genus Piaya; species Piaya cayana. The sequence goes on from WAAB01010164.1 coordinate 187,356, forward strand.
GCTGCTTATCTCATTCTCTTATGGATAAGAAAAACTGAGTCATGCAAGCAAAGGCTGAACAAGGTTATCATGAGTTTCTTGTTCGTTAACATATTTTCTTCCTCATGTCTGTGGCCTCTCTCTGCTTTAAACTCTTTCCTGCTAGTAGTTCCAGAAATTAATTTTCTTCTAGGTAGGCTGCCCTGCTTTCTCTCTGGTGTCAAAGGTCAAGGCTTGGTGGGCTTCTCTTCAGTCTTGTCCTGATAAATGTCTGTACAATTGCAGTATCTACAAATCATAGCTGGTCCTAGCGGTGTGTATTTCCATCTCTATTGTGTAATTCTTCAGCAGAAACATATTGACAGTGGTTGCATTTCTGATCTTTGTTTCCTGCTTGTGGAAGTACATAGTAATGTTGCCTCCGTTTCTTTCCATGTGTTTTCTGTATGTACTGCTTTCTCTATTTTAATGCTGTGGAAGTCTCTTTAAATAGTTTTCATTTGCTGTTTTGTAATTCTCTGCAGGGATTCCAAGATCCCTTCCCCTCCACCAGGACACAAATGGAAGGAGGTCCGGCATGATAATAAGGTTACCTGGTTGGTGTCATGGACTGAGAACATCCAAGGCTCTATTAAATACATCATGTTGAACCCTAGCTCAAGAATTAAGGTAAAGATCTAGCTGAAAAACATAATTCTTTGTGGTCGTGTCTCCAAAAAGCAGATGTAGCTATTGTTCAGGGGGGGAGAGAGAGGAAGCAAAATGATCTTGCTCTTTCATACTGCACTGACTGAAAAAACATAGGAAAGTGTCTTTGCTTCTGTTCTCCTTTGAAAAGAAAGAATACAATTGCTGCACAGGAGATGAAATGAGCTTTGGAAAGTGTCTATTGAAAAGCATCGTTGTGTCATTCCTAGTAGGAATCCTTTACTTTATGTAAACCTAAAAGGAAGCAGTTTATCCAAGAACAGACCTGCTCTGGTGGATATTTTACCTCCTTTTGCCCTAACTTCCCTAGCCTGATAATGTAGTGAAGTTCTAACCATGGATTGCTAATTAGTCAATTGTAAAATTAAAAATGTAGCCAGGCTACTAGCTGTGAAGGCTGATAAGGAGCTGATGAGTGAAGGAAAACAAACCCTGCTGTGAGAGCAAATAACCAGACAACAGATCAATTCCATAAAAGCGGTGATAAGCCTGTTAAAAGATCTTCAGTTTGGGGAGTAGGATTGAAAGATTCTTGAACTTTTTTAAAATGTTTCCTGGATTGGAAATAAGGGGCTTGTCCTACAAGCATAGGGAAAAATCTGTTTCTTGTGAATTCATGCCCTCTTTTTGCCATGGCTTGAGTACGTAATAATGATGATGAACTGTTGGTCTTGCTTTTACATTTTATGGGTGTTTAATTACACAGCTGAAAGAGCATAAGTGCCATCTGAGTAAAGCAGAGGAAACCACATACTTGTGGAGAAGCATGGAAGACATATCTTTTGTGTCTTTATAGCTACTTCCGTGGAAGCATTTAATATTATGGAAATTTGAATTACCTACAGCTGCACAGCAGCATAGTTTGAAGCTGAGCTGTTCAACAGCAGAATCTCAGTGCCTTTATACAGTGCTATTTGCCACACATAGGCTTGCACAGCCTTGAGTTGCAGATTGGAACTGTTCTTTGCCTGCTTTCTAATGCTGACTCTACTCCAAATGTCTGCAGGGTGAGAAGGACTGGCAGAAGTATGAGACAGCTCGGAGGTTGAAGAAGTGTGTAGATAAAATCCGGAATCAGTATCGAGAAGACTGGAAATCCAAAGAGATGAAAGTACGGCAGAGGGCTGTGGCGCTGTATTTCATTGACAAGGTAAGGGTCATTTCCAAGCATGCTCCTCTTTACCTTTGTCTGTCCTTCTGGGAATACTCCAGAATGCTGTGTATGTTTTCCAAAGGCAGAATGGAGCCCAGTTACTAAGGTATCCTGAGACTTCCTGGTGGGCAGGCTCCCGTTGCCTTTTCCTTCCCATTACCTGGAATCCAGAGTAATAAACTATTGTGTTCAACATGACTATTTCAGGCAGCATTGTTTTAGTTCAGGCAAAATTCACAGCCTGGTTCCAGAATTGCCCAGTTGGATTACTGGGAAGTTTGTGTGGGCCTTTTGTCTCCAGCTGTTTTAGGTTTCCTGCTGGGGATTTCTGCTGGTTTGTCACCTCTTTAGTTTGAGGTCACAGTCATGAGGTTTCATAATTATGTTTTTTTCACAGTAAAGAAAACTGCAATTTTATTGATGCATTGAAAGCTACATAATGCCAGTTCCCAGAGAGCTGTTGCCCCTGCAATGTGTGCTGTCTTGACCAACTAAATTAACGGCATTTTTTTCAAAATGGTTTGGTGTAAACCAGGGAACTCTTGGTTTGAATAATCGTGGTTTTGCATGAACACTGGAGGTTTTTCTTCAAAAATTAGAAATTTGTTCAGTCAGTACAATTTTTTATGGAACCAGATGTAGTCCTTAAATTTAGTTCAGCATCATATATGCTCTTTACAATGTATTTATTTAGCATGCAGTGAAGAGTTGCAGTGAACTTTGATTTTTTTGTATCAGGTTGAGTTCACATGGAAGTGAGTGAGATTTTTTTTTAAATATCAAATGTTTTAAATGGATTTCCATTAGTCAGAACAGTCTTACAGTTTCAGTTAATGAGCAAAAGTTGGTGAAACATCTTGCTGTAAACTTCTAAATAATTGAGGTATTCTGGTAGATTGATAAATCGATTGTGGCTTTAGTGTAAGATTATTTAAAACAGATTTAACGACAACTTGGGGTTGTTTCTATTCTGTAAGTGTCAGTTTTAACTATTAAACGTATTTTCTCCCTTTCTCCACTCCTATGGGGAGTGTCTGAAAGTTTCCAGCATCTGTACATTACTGGGATGGTTTGAAATGCTTACCTTTTTTGTCTTGATATAAAATGTAGCTTGCCCTGAGAGCTGGTAATGAAAAAGAAGAAGGCGAGACAGCTGACACTGTGGGCTGCTGCTCTCTGAGAGTAGAACACATCAAGCTGCATCCTGAACTGGACGGCCAGGAATACGTGGTTGAGTTTGACTTCCTCGGAAAAGACTCCATCCGATACTACAACAAAGTCCCTGTTGAGAAGAGGGTAAGGTATCTCCAACAAACACATACACAGACTGAGTTGTGAAAAAGTGTGATCAATGCAGTTTTGATGGCAATAACAGGGTGCTTCGTTACTGGTTGGGTACCCAGCCAGAAAATAAGTCACTTAGTGTTCTTCCTGTTCTGTTTCAGTGTCATGGAAGTTAAGCATGCTGGTGGTGTTACTTCACCCAGCAAATGAGATATTTAAACATCTTGCTGCTCTTCTCTGAGATTTCATTGTGAGCAGTTGGCAAAACTGTTAAGTTATACTAGATGAATTTCTTTGGTCTTGCTCTGGTCAGCAGTGTTGGTTCTGTCACCTGTAGGTGGCAGAACTCTAGGCCCATAAGACAAGTGAAAGCACAGAAGGTTCTGAAATACGGTGCTGGGTGGCATGGTTAAAGAAGCAGTTTGAGTTGAGCCTCTGTGATGGTAGCTTCTGTGTTACAGTAGTTTTGTTCACGTCGGAGCTGAGCCCTCACTGAGGGAGGTCTTGACCTTGCATGCTCTAGAGTAGGTACGCTGTAGGTGTACAGAGTAGGTGCACTGATGCTTCTGCTCTCTGAATGTTGGTATCTACAAAACAAAGCTTTTTTCTTCCGCAATGTTAGTCCCTTTACTACTTTGTCATCCATCAATTTCAAATCTGCTGTGATCTGACCTCATTCCAGAACAAATCCCCATCCCCATCCAGCAGTGTGTGCCTGGAAGACACTATCAAAGAGACTTGGTTTTGTGGGTGTAATAGCTTTGCATCTGGCCCACTGCTCTGCAGCTAGCATAGTATGTTAGATACCGCATGTATAATACTGTGGTAATGGTGATGACAATTGGCAGTAAATGTTTGCCTCTTGGGAAACAAAACAGCTGACAAAAAACAAACTATGGCTGCTATAGAAAAGAACATGTGCTGGAATTCTTATTTCCTTGTTTAAAGAAGAAACCATTTTTCCTGTTTAAGTTTATTGGTGTTGGTATCTCTTGGTGCCTATTCTTCAGTGCTTAAAATGGAGAGTTGATAATTGTAGATCTAGAAATCTTTGTGCATTAAGTGCCTATAGAAGAATAGAGTTGTTGAGAAGCTGGGAACTAGGGATTTGGAGCACACAGAGCTGGGATTTTTGGTCTCCATATAATGATGTTTGATTATTCTCTCTACCCCAGTGAGAATTTGAGATGAGGCTATATGAAACATTTAATGCAGCAATGAGAAGGGTTGGGTTTTAATAGCTTCGCTCCATGAGAAATTGCTTGGGGGTCTCTTTGGCTGGAGTAACACAGAGAGAGTAAGAGAACAGTGGTAGCTTTGGGGTCTCTGTTAAGATTCTTCTAAGCCAGAGCAGAATCAGGTCTTCTGCAGTCTTGATCTAAAAGATGAGGATGAAGGGCTTTGAACACTCAGGAATCCTGTTGCTGGAGTGGAACCGTCCACATGAGCATTGCATTGATGGATAGGTCAAAGACTGCTGACTAGTCACATCCAGCATTGTCACTGTTGCCCGAGGGCAGTTTTAAGTGGCTCCTTGGCACTAGTACTTCCTTACATATTATTTCTACCCGTCACTGTTTTGTCTGTGTGCCTAAAGTTAACTTCTTTCCTGCAGGTGTTCAAGAATCTTCAGCTGTTCATGGAGAACAAGCAGCCTGAGGATGACCTCTTTGACCGCCTCAATGTAAGCATGTAGTTAATGTGAGGGGATGTTGGTAGAGCACAATGAACAAGCTCACTCTGCACCAGGCAATAACAGCTACTCTGTTCCAGAAATGGTTTCAGTGGCAATGTTCTTCCAGAGGTGGCCCGAGTGGCCTAAAAGCAGTGAGAGTCTTGTCTCATTCTGGTGTCTGTATTGTCCACCATGCCTGCAGGTTCCTGAAGCAATGAGTTTTTGGTCCTGGGGAACCTGGCTGGCTCTGACTTGGGGAGGCTTTTTCAAAGTTCAGAGAAGATGATTGTGTGAGGTGACAGATTTTCAGGTGCCATCCCCATCTGCACATTTGGCTCTGTGGGAGCACTGTGGTGGTTCAGGCACCTTCTGTGGGAAATGGGAGAGGCACATTTCTACCCGTTGGGAACCAAAACCTCCACACTGAAGAAAACTTTTTAGTCACTTGTGATACTTGATACCGACATCATACTTGTTGGTTCTTTGTGGTTCTTTTCCTGTGGTTTTGGTAGTGTTGTGGCCATTCTGTTGTGGTCAGGTCTGAGTACACCAGGTCTCAGCTGTGAGCTGCATGTCTTCATCAGCTGTGTGTCCAGGCATTTTGCAAATGCTGTGGTCAATCCTAGTGCTAATTGTCATCTTCCTTCTGCTTCCTTAGACCAATATCTTAAACAAACACCTTCAAGACCTTATGGAGGGACTGACAGCCAAGGTATTCCGTACTTACAATGCCTCCATCACGCTACAGCAGCAGCTCAAGGAGCTCACTAATCGTAAGTCTTGCCCTTGAAACTGTGAGGGGAACAGATTTTGTCCTGTAATACAGACCTGTCTTCCTTGGCTTAGCCCTAAGTCTTGTACACCACTTCCTCATTGCAGTTCTCCTAGTGCAGACATCAGACAGCTGAGGTCTGACCAAAAATCTGCTGCTAGGCAATCTTTTGGGGTAGCTGAGCAGCCCAGCACTGGGGCAGGGCAGAGCTGACTCGTAAGCACAGCAGCATGTGCTTGCTGTTTTGTGCCTGTCCTTTACTAAATCTGTTATTTGCTTTCTCTTAATTATAAAGGCAAGGCAGATGTATCTGTAAAAGCCCTGTGTTTCTTGGCTGCTTATTCACACTCTGTCAAGCGGTGTTGGTTTGCACTTTACAAAGTTTACAACTTTACACAGGGGGCATATTGAATCTGTGAAGCCCAGCAGTGTCTTGAGCAGCCTGGTGGTCTTGTCCTCCGCTCTAAGCGTGGATGTGCTTCCCTTCTGCTGAGTGGCAAATGGGGTCTTTAGTTGCTCAGTTGAAGAAACCATTCCAGAAAGAGTTAGGGCCCGGGATGGAAATGGTCGGGCTCTTAGGACTAATTAGACTGGCCCATCGGAGGGGAGGATCACTTCTGCAGTGGTGGTGAGCTTCCAGAATTGGTGGGACACTGTCCACAGCTCCACAGCTTTTGGAGGAGAGCTGTGTTCACCATTTTCTTGTCTTTGCAGCGGATGACAACATCCCAGCGAAAATCCTGTCCTATAATCGTGCCAACAGAGCGGTTGCCATATTGTGTAACCACCAGAGGGCTCCACCGAAGACCTTTGAGAAGTCCATGATGAACCTGCAGAGCAAGGTACCCCCACCCTTGCCCAACTCTGGGGCTGGGGCAGGGCCCCAAGTGCTGCATCTTGGGAGTCACATTTCCTTTCACTTGGGGTGAAAGGGAAAAGCAGGCTAAGCTTCCATGTCAGGAGTTGGTTAGTGCTGCCTCAGAGATGGGCCTGCTTGGAGAAGAGTAGTGAGCTGAAAGGGACACCTTTCAGTCTGAGTTTTAATTATAAAGACCAAGACCAGACCTTTTTTTATCTGCCCTTCATCCTGTGTGTTCTACTGCCATTGAAACTTCAGAGCAGCAGTCTCTAGCTCTCTGGTTTGTGTCCGCTGAAGAGCCCAGAGTGGACACCTGCTCCTGTTGTGTGAATCCCAGTCCTAGACTGTGTACATGGTGCATTGTGCCCCTCTGACTTGACCTCTTCCTTTGCAGATTTTCTGGTGAAGTCCATGAGGTCCAAAGGGGTTAGGTCTGTTCCTGGTCTGGTTTTAGAATAACTTTCACAAGAAGGACTTTTGGTTTGGCACTGCAGTGTCCCCTGCTTCTGTAACACCTAACATGGCTGCTTGCACCCTAGATCTTAGAGCTTTGGGGATGTTTAAGGGTTGAAGAGGGGCTGCAAAATGCTAAGTCTCCCTGAATCCTAAACTTACTGGAGAACTGTCTGAAGCCTTTAACAGCTTTCAGCCTGTAGGATTTGGAGCAAGATCTGATTCTTCCACAGGGAACTGGGGTCATCCTTCTGTATTGTCATCAGAGAGTGTATATTGGTGTAGAGGTGGACAAGTTGCCTGACAGGGCTGTTGGCCAGTCCCAGGCCAAGCCGGTTCATTTGCCTGCTCGGTTGTAGCTGTGTGAGAAAGCTCCCAGCACTACCTTGTCTTTGGAAATGAGCAGGCCCCTACTTTCTGAGGGGAATATTTCACCACACTAGGCTTTGCAGCAGACTGAAAGGCCTGTGGTCAAATTATTCTGCAGAAGAGGGTCTGAGTGCTGGTGGATTCCGAATGTGGTCACAAACTCACTCCCTGGGTCATGCTGCTCAGGGGTGGCTGCCCCAGTTATCAGCAGCTTTTTCACAGTGCTGCCATTTGGTTTTGCCTCTCCTAGATCGATGCCAAGAAGGAGCAGTTAGCTGATGCCAGGAGAGAACTGAAAAGCGCCAAAGCTGATGCCAAGGTCCGGAGGGATGAAAAGTCTAAAAAGTAAGGCTGGTGTTACCAGGCTGTGCAATGCTCCCAGTACTCTTGGCTCCAAATGGGTCCTTCACCCTGTGTTCTGTTTCCCCAGCCTGTGATCTGGGAAGACTTCCTCAGGCTTTCTTATCCCTTCTTTATTCTGTGCATGAAGAAATGGCCCTCCCACTGAGGCCTATAGGGTTGTCTGATGCTGCGGTTCCTGATGTGGTCACTGACATAAGTCCATTCTGAGCTGAGCACCAGCTGGTGCTGCCTGGGACCAAGCAGAGCAGTGGATCGAGTGTGCAGCATTGCTGCCTTCGTGGAGAGCCGGAGTTACACAATTACACATTCACTTCCCTGGGTTCTGCTCTGCCCTCCTGGAAGCCCACAGTGCAGATCATGAACTCTGTGTGGGCTCTACAGAATAGTCACAGGGGTGCTGAGTGAAGAGAGCTCTGAAAGCAGAATCACAGCATGACCATCACAGAGGAATAGATGAGGTGCTATTAAAGTGGGTGTAGCATCAGTACATTTCAGGCTGTTGCTTCCAACCTTCTAAAACAAAACTGCTGCTTAAGAATTCTGCTCTGCCTCTTTGAAAATGTCAGTTGTTAATTGCATGTGCTGAGTGTTTTGTGTCACCATCTGTGCTGACACAGCTGCCCTTTGTAGCTGGTGGCATTGCTGACCTTGAGCAGAGTCCCTTTGGGTTCCCACAGTGCTGCCATCTCAGGCCCAGCAGGGCATTAGACATTAAATGCTTTGATTTTTTTTTTTTCCCACCTCAGGACAGTGGAGAGCAAGAAGAAAGCAGTGCAGAGGATTGAGGAGCAACTGATGAAGCTGGAGGTTCAAGCTACAGATAGGGAGGAGAACAAGCAGATTGCTTTGGGCACCTCCAAACTCAACTATCTGGATCCTAGGATCTCAGTTGCTTGGTAAGCATCAGCCTGGGGTCTGCTGGAAGGAACCACACCTTCGCTTGTGTCTTGTCTCCCCACTTAGCAGACAAGAGCTGTGGCTGAAAGCAGTGCCCTTGTGCTGGCAGAGATGTGTCTCTCTGTGCCTTCCTTTGTTTCTCCATGTGGATTCAGGAAGTTATAAAAGTGTCTCTTGAGGCCAGCATAACTGTGCCGGCTAAAGCCAGCACTGTGCTGGGAGGTGATGGGTGGGAGGCCCTGCAGGGAATGACCCTGGGAGGCTGCTGTGTCTTGTTAAGGAGCAGGGCCAGGAGAAAGTGGGGTGGTTCTGCTGCACAGCAAGAGGCTGAGTGCCCGCATCGTGCTGATCCTAACAATATCTCCTCTTCCGCAGGTGTAAGAAGTGGGGAATTCCTATAGAGAAGATTTATAACAAAACCCAACGAGAGAAATTTGCCTGGGCTATCGACATGGCAGAGGAAGACTATGAGTTTTAACCTGTTTTTAATGAAATGAATTTTCTGGGAATTAACGGGGGAGTAGCCTGGTTTTTAGGGAGATTGATAAACTGTGAGCCTTACTTGTCCTTGGATGCTGGGGAATGGGGAGGAAAAGGGCAAGTGAGCATCGGATAAAACAGCCAACATCTTGCAGAAAGCATAACCTGGAAATATCCTAAAGGAGCTGAGCCAGTTGTCCTATGGACAACTTATTTAAAAATGTTCCAGAGATCCAAATTCTTGCTGTCTGGTTTGTGTGGTTTTTCTCTTGAGGCAGGGCAAGTGGATGGGGGATTTGTCAACCTTCCGCCAGGCAAATTCACCATCACACTGAGAGCGTGGGAAACTTTAGCTACTGTATACAAAATCCAATTATATTGGTGCGTTTTTACAGTTAGGGTTTTGCAATAACTTCTATATTTTAATAGAAAATGGACTCCTTAACCCCTGCCCTTCCCCTCCCCATCTGGCCCCATTTCAGAATTTAACAAAAAAACAAAATTTAAGAAACCCAACGCACCTGTTACAGCTGTCACTATAGTCACGGAAACACCCAAACCTTTTTTTTTTTANTCATGTAGATTTGGGAGCGGGTGGGGGGTGGGGCCAGGTGGTGGTGAGGTGCGTGTGGAGTTTGAGGACAAATGAAATTGGCAGCAGATGGCATTCCCATCACCCTTTGTTCTGAACACACTCTGTACCCTTCAAGAATATCTACTTTTTAGGTTTGTCAGACTGTTTTACCTTCCCGCCCCCTCCTTTTTTTTCTAAGCCCCACTCCCCTCTTTTACTTGAAAGATTTTATTGTGTAAAAAGAAGTTTCACAGGTCAATAAATTTCGAGGGAAATGAGCATCGGTCCAAAAAGGAAAATAATCAAGATTTTAGGGCTTTTATTTTTTTCTTTTGTAATTGTGTAAAAAAATTTTAAAAAACTAAAAAGCAGAATTTTAATGTGAAACCTTTTTTTGCTATAATCATTAGTTTTAGAAGCATTGTTAGCGTAGTGTGTGTGCGAAGACCATTTCCTGCAGCCTTTCCTCAACAAGTATCTTCTATTTTTATCATAAATTCCCTTTTAATCAACTGTAGGTTATTTAAAATAAATTCCTACAACTTAACTGAGTGTTGGTCTCTGTGTGTTCTGTCACCTGGGGTCCTGGGCCATGAGGTCCTGCTGGTCCCTAGGCTGGGGGGAGATGGTGAGGCAGGTCCACATTGTCCCAGCAGTTGTCTCTTCATAGAATCATGGAATGGGTTNATTTGTCACTCAAAACAGTCATGGCATTGGAACATGAATTATGAAATAGCCACCACATTTGTTCAGAGCAAAGTGCGATGGGAAATCGACCTCCGGACTTGAGTGTTCTGTTTTTAAATGTGAATTTTTATTTCTTTTAATTATTTTTAAAATATTTAAACAGTTTTTTTTTTCTTCTTGATCTTAAAGATCATGTAGATTTGGGAGCGGGTGGGGGGTGGGGCCAGGTGGTGGTGAGGTGCGTGTGGAGTTTGAGGACAAATGAAATTGGCAGCAGATGGCATTCCCATCACCCTTTGTTCTGAACACACTCTGTACCCTTCAAGAATATCTACTTTTTAGGTTTGTCAGACTGTTTTACCTTCCCGCCCCCTCCTTTTTTTTCTAAGCCCCACTCCCCTCTTTTACTTGAAAGATTTTATTGTGTAAAAAGAAGTTTCACAGGTCAATAAATTTCGAGGGAAATGAGCATCGGTCCAAAAAGGAAAATAATCAAGATTTTAGGGCTTTTATTTTTTTCTTTTGTAATTGTGTAAAAAAATTTTAAAAAACTAAAAAGCAGAATTTTAATGTGAAACCTTTTTTTGCTATAATCATTAGTTTTAGAAGCATTGTTAGCGTAGTGTGTGTGCGAAGACCATTTCCTGCAGCCTTTCCTCAACAAGTATCTTCTATTTTTATCATAAATTCCCTTTTAATCAACTGTAGGTTATTTAAAATAAATTCCTACAACTTAACTGAGTGTTGGTCTCTGTGTGTTCTGTCACCTGGGGTCCTGGGCCATGAGGTCCTGGTGGTCCCTAGGCTGGGGGGAGATGGTGAGGCAGGTCCACATTGTCCCAGCAGTTGTCTCTTCATAGAATCATGGAATGGGTTGGGCTAGAAGGAACTCAAAGATCATCTAGTTCCAGCCCCCTGCCCTGGGCAGGGACACTTCCCACGGGATCAGGTTGCTCAAAGCCCCATCCAGCCTGGTCTTGAACACCTCCAGGGATGGGGTAGCCACAACTTACCTGGGCCAGGGCCTCACCACCTTCAGCAGGGTGAGTAGGGAGCATGTAGGTTCGTGACATTTATAGGCTGGACATTAGGAAAAACTTTTTCACCGAGAGGGTCATTGGGCACTGGAACAGGCTATCCAGGGAGGTGGTTGAGTCACATTCCCTGGAGATGTTTAAGGGACAGGTGGACATGGTGCTGAGGGTCATGGTTTAGTGTTTGATAAGAATGGTTGGACTAGATGATCCAGTAGGTCTCTTTGAATGTGATTATTCTATGATTCTATGATGACTGGATCTGAATTGAAGCACCTGGTTGTGGCCTTTGGAAGGGAGAAGGCTTTCCACAGCTGCTGATGTTACCCTAATGTTTTCAGTAACTGTCATTTGCTGCTTGCTTGTGCTGAGTGGTGGTGGCTCTGTGGTCTCTGCGGTCACGTAGGCAGACCCTTGAGGGGTGGAGGAGTTGGCCCTATGCCCCTAGGGTTGCTGTGGGGCACAGAGCTGATTCTGCTGCCCCACCAGCCTATGATTCTGCTTCTTGCTCTTGAACTGGCCTTAATGCTGGGTCTTGAGGGGGTCCATCTGCTCACTTGGTTCCCAGATCCCTCATCTATGCTTTGTGCACTCCCAGGGGAGCTCACCCTGCATAATGGGCCTAAACAGCAGCAGCCCAACCCTCCCAAGTTTTTCAGGTGCAGAGCTGCCCACTTCCTGTTCCCAGCAGGAATTGCTGGGAGGATTATTGCACAAGGAAGGGTGCGGGGGTGGAGCTGTCTTTATTCCCAGGCTGCAACGTAAGCTCAGGAGCCTGGAGGACTTCTACCACATTTCTGCTCTGGCTGAAAGGAGGTTAATTGCTGCCTGGCCCTTGCGCTAGCATAGCAAGGGTGCTGTGGAGGAGAAGGGAGGAGCTTCGGCCAGGGCTGCTGGGCGCGGAGCTGCACACACAGGGTGCTCTGGGGTGGAAGGGATGGATGGTGCTGCAAGGACCTTGCTTTACCTTGCTGTGAGCTTTCCTGCTTCACCCCTACCTTATTGGTGGTCACTGTGGGTTTTCATGCAAGAGCGACGAACAGGGGGATGTGGTGAGCTGCTCTTCCTGGTGTGGTTTCTCTGCTGCTTTTTATTAGCCCACAGCCCCCCACAGGGAGGAAGATGGAATGGGAGCAGCACCCTCTCCTTCCCCTCGTGGCTAGGAAGGGCAGGAGGCTAGGCATGGGCAGGGGGGATGCAGCTGATGGACGCATCCATCTCATTGGCACTGGTCAGCTGTGGAGCCAGCTTTGTTCTTATGGAGCCTAGAGCAGACATGAGCCCTGTGCCCTCCATGGACACCCCCTGGACAGCCCTTGCTGGGCTCCCAAACCCCATCAGGGTGGCTGTGGGTTCAGATTTCGGGCACCTGCAGGAGCAACAACCTCCCAGCAGCTGCCCCTGAGCAGGGCTTCCTGCTCCCCACCACCTGCTGCGATATTTTCAGGCGCTTTGTTGTGGCTGCAAAAACTCGCAGTTTGGCAGGAGTTACCGTTTGCTCTCTGGGGCCTTTCCAAGGTGCAGCAGAGAAAATGCCAGCGGAGAGGCAAAGGGGCTCATTGTGCTCCCAACCTGCTCTATGCCTGGAACAATGCAGCCCATAAAAATGTCTTTTCTATTTATACTCCTCGCCTTCAGACCTGGCTGAATTACGTTCCCTGTGCTGCTGAGCAGGGAAACGGGCTTCTCCCCCTGCCCTGCTGAAGGCAGCAGGGAGGGGTGTGCTCCCTGGAGTTGCTGACATCAGATCCACCTTTTCTCCCTTAGGGATGATGGGGTGCCTGTGGCCAGACTGGGAGTTGTGGAGGTGCGAGGCCACGCTGATGCATTGTGCTTTGCCTTTTCATGTCAAGTAAGGTGTAAAACTAGCCCTTGAAAAAGCATTCAGCTCTGTCTGATTGCTGGGAAGCACAGACGCTCCCCTGCCAGCTGTCCCAGGCAGGGAGCTGAGGAGGATTTAATCTGTATTTTTGCCTGTGGCATAGCAGGGTTGGGACCACACGTCCCACACTTCAAATGGAGAATTCCCAGATTGCGCTGACTCACTGTGCAAACACAGAAATGGCCACAAAACGTGCTGCATCCCGTTTTGTATCCCACGACAGCAGCACCTGGGCTGCACCTGCCCCAGTGCCACCACCCTGGCACAGCTACAAGAGCGTTTGTGTTGAGCAGTGAGGGAAACCGAGGCAGCAATGAGGAGTGGAGGGGGAAAATTGAGGTGGTGATAGGTTCTAATGTGTTGCAAGCCCAGTTCTGCTGTGGGCAGGGCCAGCAGCCAAGGGAAGGCTGCAAACCCTGCTGGGATGCAGTCCCATCCCCCTTGAAATCCCACAGCATTCAGGGGCTGGAAATTGAAACCAGGTGAATTTAAGATATTAAAAAAGCATGTGTTTCCCTAGTAACATCAGAGAGCAAGGACAGGGAACCTGGAGCTGTGGCGAATTTCCCATCAGGTGCTGGTTTTGGATTCAGAGGGATCTTGTGATACCTGGCAGAGGCAGGAGAATGCCAGGGGGAGCAGTGCTGCCTGTGGGTTCACCTTCGCCCCAGCTCCTTGGTGAGTGTGCTGCACACAGCAGGCATCGTGCCAGTATCCCCAGAGGCCCCAGGCAGGTCTGCTTTCCATCCCCAGCAAAAGCCTTGTGCTGCTCTGTGTCTCCTAACACCACCCCAGGGCAGGAGGTAGCTCCACACGGCATTCCCTGTGGCTTTTCCAGTTCCTGCTCCCTGTAGGGCCAGATGAAGCTCTTCCCTAATGATGATTTTCTCAGCCCCTAGGCTGATTTCTCTTTTACACACCCTAGGCAGCACAGGACAGAAATGAAGGAATAAATAACCCAGAGTCGTGCATCTCTTCTGGGGACTGTGAGGTGTCAATTGGCGCTCACTTGGTTTGAGGATCAGGCACCTTCTCTCAACGTGTTGGAGAGAGGGATGTGTCCATTTCCAGACGCGGTGTTAGAGAGATGCTGGGCTGTGAGGATCCCCTGTATTCTCCCCTGGGATGGCCTCAGAGCTTTGCTCCTCTGGATCTTGCTCCCCAGCCCTTGAGCCAAAGGCAGGGGCTGTCCTAAGCTGGAGGTCACCTGGCTGTTTACCTGCTGCCTATTCCTGGGCAGAGGATGCAGCTGCTGCATCATGGACACAGAGAGTTAATGCTTGGCTAAAAAGTGATTAGACAAACACCAAGGAAAAATATCCATCCCAGGCACCTCATCACCAACCACCACCACTGTGTGCCAGCCAGCCAGCGCTCAGGGGCTGGGGACACGCCGTGCCAGGTGCTCTCTATCAGCGTAAACCCACAGTGTCTGGGAGTGAGGGAGTAACCTTTTCTGCTTCTTTGATGGCCACGCTCTCTTCTCAGGTTTTTGCCCTCAAAAACAAGGGTGTGCCCATAATGCTCAGCTATTTTAAGACCACTGGGAGCCGGCTGTTTCCTGCCAGTCCCAAGCGATGCTGTTATACAAGCAAGGAGCGCCCTTCCCGGCGGGATTGGCAGTGGAGCACCCTGGGGAGAGCACGGCAGAGGGTCCTGCACCCACGTCTGCAGACTGACCTGGCCACCTCAGGCCTCCCACTGGCAACTCTGTCTTCGCTGAGCACGTCTCCAGTATCTTCTCCTATGGTGCTGCCATAAGATGGTCATTCCATAAAGGTTCATTTTGATTAGGTTCCTATCCCGGTGCGTTTGTCCTTTCCTGCTTTTTCAATGCCCAGATGTTGGGTAGGACCCTGAACAACCATGACCCTTGTAAGGCTGCTTGTGTGTGTGCACACACACATGGGAGTGCTTGTGGAGAGCACATGTGAGAATTTATGGAGTTGTAGGAGCAAGACAGAGGGAGCTGCTCACATCTGGGGTGCACGCCGTGATGGGGGCCTCACATAGCGGATGCCTCACCTTAGAAACTTAGGTCTTCCAGACCCTCCCTTGAGCTGGAGGGTGAGATAAAGGCTGCTCGGACATCGGCTCCCTTGCTGTGAGTCTGCAAATACAGGTGCATACACGTGTGCGTGTCTGTGTGGGTTTATATTGCATCCATACACGTATATCTATACATTTATATATAGGGGTACATCCCATCCAGACTCTCCCTGTGGAAAATCCCTGCCCTCCTGCAGCCAGGCTGTGCTCACCCTTGGGCAGGTGGGCTCTGGGGTGGGCGATGCACCCACCACCACATCTTGGTGTTTGCACTAGAGCCAGGACCTGGTCCCCAGCCCAGGGCAGTCCCAGCTCGCACACAACCTGCCCTGGGGTGCCCTGATGGGGAGGAGGGAGCAGGAGGGTGGGGAGAAAAGCCAGCAGCTCAGGAAGGGAAATTGCAGGCTTTAGCCACATGAATGGAGTAAACCACCCTGAAACACTTCCCAATGCAACCACTCATCCCCTCACTAACCCCGCTTTTGTGTGGCCTCTCGCAAGCCCGGAGTGGAGCTGGAGAGCCCGCTGTGACCCTCCAGCTCCCTGTGCATCCCCAGGGACGGGATGCTGCTGGGCACCCTGCAAACCCCATCCCTCTTTCAATGCTGGAATGGGTCTGGCTGTGATTTTAGGAAGGAATCTGGCCTGGTTCCAGCAAGGAGTCATGCCATGGTGCCAATAGCAGGCAGATGGAGGGGACAGTCCCCAGGAAAAGTGACACTGTGTGGCCCATCCAGCACAGTGGGGCTGGAGGTGTCCCTGGGAGGGCAAGGAGAGGAGAGCGGCTCTGGGGGTAGCTACTGGCCTGGCCAGTGTCCCTGCCAGTGCTTGCTTGCCCCACACAGCCCCCACGGGGTGTGGGGATGTAGAGGGGGTGCTGGGAGGCTTAGGGGGCTGAGCCCCTCAGCCTCACGGCTTAGCACTGGGGTGATGGCCCATGTAGTGCAGCACTGGGGGATGTGGCACCCCTGGGACCCCACCTGTGCCATGCCATGGGGTGCCCTACACACCCAGGACCCCACACAAACTGTGCTGTGGGGTGCCAGGGCCCCATTGTATCCTGTGCTGCGGGGTGCATGGGGGGTCCAGGGTGCCCCTGGTGTCCCAGGAGTGCTGGAGGGTGAAGGATGTTGTGGGGTGCTTGGTACACCAGGAGTATTGTGGGATACAGGATGCCCCAGGAGTGCTGTAGGGTGCAGTGTGCCCCAGCTCCCCAGGAGTGTTGTGGGGTGCAGGGTACCCCAGGAACACCGTGGGGCACAGGATGCCGTGGGGCGCAGGGGTGTCCCATTCCCTCTCAGTGCCGTGGGGTACAGGGTGTCCCAGGATCACCGTGGGGCACAGGATACCTCAGTTCCCCTTCAGAGCCGTGGGGAACAGGATCCCCTCGTTTCCCCTCAGAGACATGGGGCACAGGGAGCCCCAGGAAAACCGTGGGGCGCAAGGTGCTAATGGGGCATAGGATACCCCCACTCCCCCTCAGAGCCTTGAGGAACAGGATTCCCCCGTTCCCCCTCAGAGCTGCGGGGCACAGGATCCCCCCACTCCCCCTCAGAGCCATGGGGCACAGGATACCCCATTATCCCCTCAGAGCCATGGGGCGTAGGATACCCCAGTTCCCTCTCAGAGCCGTGGGGCACAGGGAACCCCATTCCCCCTCAGGGCCGTGGGGCAGAGGGAGCCCTGTTCCCCCTCAGGGCCGTGAGGTGTAGGATCTCTCCGTTCCCCCTCAGAGTCACGGGGCACAGGATCCCACCTCTCCCCCTCGGCCCCGCTCCGCCCGGCGGCTCCCGCTCCGCAGGCTCCGCCCCGGCCGGCGCAGGCGGGCGCTGCCGCTCCCCTTTGTTCCCCGCGCTGATGGCGGCGGCGCCGGGCGGCGGCCCCGGGGCGCCCAGCGAGGCGGAGGCGGCGCAGCTCTGCCGCAGCCTGGAGGTGGGCACCGTCATGACCCTCTTCTACTCCAAAAAGTCCCAGCGACCCGAACGGAAAACTTTCCAGGTGAAGCTGGAAACGCGGCAGCTCACCTGGAGCCGCGGCTCCGAGAAGATCGAGGGAGCGGGTGAGCGTTGGGGATGGGGGGGGACGCCGAGAGGGGCTGGGGGAAAGGGGCTTTGGGCTCCCTGGGGGTGGTGGGTACAGGGGAGAAGGGCTGGGAAGGGATGGAACGGCCGGGAAAGCCGGGAAGGGATGGGGGAAAGGGGGTTTGGAGTCCCTTGGGGTGATGGGTGTAGGGGAGAAGGGATGGGAAAGGATGGGATGGCTGGGAAAGCCGGGAAGGGATGGGGCAAAGGGGTTTTAGGGTCCCTGCGGGGGAAAGGTGCCGGAGAGAAGAGATGGAAAGGGATGGAACGGCCCGGAAAGCCGGGAGGGAATGGGGAAAGGGGTTTTAAGGTCCCTTGGGGTGGTGGGTGCAGAGGAGAAGGGCTGGGAAGGGATGGATCGGCCGGGAAAGCCGGGAAGGAGTGGAGGAAAGGGGCCGTGGGTCCCTGGGGATGGTGGGTGCAAGGGAGGACGGCTGGGAAAGCCGGGGAGGGATGGGGGGAAAGGAGTGCGAGTCCCTCGGAGCGATGGATGCAAGTGGGAAACGGCTGGGAAAGCCGGGAGAGGATGGGGCAAGGGGCTCCGGGTCCCTGCGGGAGAAAGGTGCGGGGGAGAAGGGATGGAACGGGATAGAACGGCTGGGAAAGCCGGGAAGGGATAGGGGAAAAGAGCTGCAGGTCCTTTGGGGTGATGGGTGCAGGGATGGAACGACCGGGAGAACTGCAGAGGGAAGGAGCGGCCGGGAGGACTGGAGAGGGACTGGGGGAAGGGGCTGCGAGTCCCTCTGAGCGATGAGCGTGCATGGGGAACGGCTGGGAAAGCCGGGGAGGGATGGAGAAAAGGGGCTGTGGGTTCCTTGGGGTGATAGGTGCAGGTGGGAAACGCCTGGGAAAGCCAGAAAGGGATGGGGAAAGGGACTGCGGGTCACTCGGGGTGATGGGTGCGGGTGGGAAAGCCATCCCAAGGAGCTGCCGTTCCTACCTCACTAGGGAAAAGGACGGGGAATTCAAAATAACCTCTGGCTGGCTGTTTGAAACATCTCCTGGTGGAGAGGAGATGCGGGTGTCCCTGGCTAGGGTGCTGTGGCCCCAGGGGATGCACCAGGCAGGTATCACTATGGCTGCCTCCCAACTCCCTGCATCTCTCTGCGGCATCAGACCGGGATCGAATAGGAGCCACTTCCTGGGTCCTAGTAGGGCCTGAAAGCCATAAGGACCCTCATAAAGGAGGCAGGATTAGTTTGAGCCTTTTAAGGGTTGCATCTAGGACCAACAGATGGAATGGAAAAGGGCAAAGAGCAGAAAAATGACCCCAAAATATTATACTGTTCCCTCCTCTTCCCTTCTCCCCATTGCACATCTGCCCATGGATGAAGACACGGGGTCAGGTGGAGCACGGTCAGTGTTGGGCCAGGTCCTGCCAACCCTTTTTACAGCAGTGGGAGCAGTTAGGGGCAGAGCTTTGGTTTCCCGTGCATGTTGTGGACCTCTAACATGAGGAGGGCAGGGGAAAAGATGTGTAAGAAATGTAAGTAAAACCACAAAGATGGGTGGGAAGGAGGGGAGAGTCAGGAGGCCCCGCACTAGGAAACTTCTAACCTCGGCATTGGTTTCCTAGGTTACTGCTGTTTCTCTTAAATTACCTTTCTCACCCCCACGCATACCAGTGCGTGGACAGTGTCTCTGTTCCATGCTGGAGGCGAGGAAGAGGGGACGTGCATGAAGGTGATGTGACATAAGTCCTGGTGCTGGGCATGGTGTGGCAGTGCATTAGCTTCGCCCTTCCCAGTGCTGAGGGATGCAACTAGGGTGCGATGGGGCTGTGGAGGGGTTGTTGTCTCTCTTGGCCAGTGCTGCTGGCCCAGGATGGAAAGGCTGGATGCTGTTGGTGCTGCCAAGGGGCTCAGGTGAAGAAAGAAAATGGAGATGATGGTCATGTCTCTGTGACAGGACCACAGAATGTTGGTGCTTCCAGTTTGGGGGTTTGGTTTGCCTTAAGACACGTGGAGTCCTCTAGCTTCTGCCCACTGGCATCTCCAGGCAGATCTGGAAGGAGCCTGGGGGTCCATTAGCATCACTAGAAGGTGATGCTCCCCTATACCTTTCCTAGAAAGATCTCTAGGACTTTAAGGCAGTAGGAGAGGGAGGGCTCCATTGGCCCTGGCTTTAAGTTGCTCTTAAACTGAGGCAAAGAACTCGTTTGTTCTGCTGGCAGAGCTCTTGTTTCTGGCGGTGCTTACAGACCACGTGGAGCCATGGCCCATGGTGGGGTGGAGGTCTCCACCACTGTCTGCTCATGAAATTGTTCCTGTGGGCAGCACTAAGCGCCTGCTGCAGTCCCTGTACGGCTGGGACCTTGACTTAAGGGAAATTTAGAGAACTTTAACTTCTGTACCAAAACTTTGGTGGTAACAATGATGGTAATGTTGTGGCTGCGAGGACTTCTTGCGCTATGCAGACAGCCAAGAGCAGACCAGTAAAAGCAGAAAGCGTGTCCCAGGGACTGAGACGATCAAATTAAACAAGTGATACAACCCACAGGTTTCTAGCGACAGAAAAGCAAGAGCTGGGGAGCACAAGACAGCCAGTTTCCTCATATTCCTTCAAATGTGACAGTGGAAAATTACTAGGGGCTTCTCTGCTGTGCTGCAGGTGTGTTGGTTGGCTGGTAGCCGTGGGCTTTTGTTTTCCCCGGCACATTACTCCCAACATGTGCAATGTTCCTGCAGTGCGTGCAACCTTCCCAAGAAGCAAAATGGGCCATGCTGGAGAGAGAAGCCATTAGCCTGAAGAGCTGCCATATTTTCAGCCCCATCTCTCTGCACCCAAGCGTCTCACCCAGTCCTCAGTCCCCTCCTCTGATGTCACGTAGCACCCATCCTCTTGTGTCTCTTCCTCTGCAGGGCTGAGAAGAGCAGCTTTGCTTTAACACTTCCTGGACAGCAGTGTGGGAGCTTCAGGTGGAAACATCAGCTTGTGTACACAAATAGTGACTGTGTATCTAGGCAGGCGAGGCAAAGCCACACGATCAATGGGCAGCCATACCACCTTGTTGGCCAGCTTCCCTGCTTTTATCGGATGCGCTATCAGGCCAGGAGGAATATGCCTGGGAAAAGCCACGTGTGTGACAGCTCCACTTCACATGGCAAATACACTGATGTGTTCCCCACCAGGCTCACCCTTCTGCCCTTTACTGGCACAGCATTCATGTGGCCATAGTGGGCACCAGAGGGGAAAGGGATCTGGAGTCAAGCTGATGTGCAGGGTGGTTTTAACCATGAGCAGTGTCTGACCCAGTCCTCCCCATGAAGACAAGTCATGTTGATGTGGGGAGTAGGAGGCTGGGACTAGGAGGAAGATTGGGGTTTGCTTTTTGTGGCGGTGCTTTTGGCCCTATCTTGCAGTATGAATGAGGTTATGAGCAGAGGAGAGCAGCCAGAGGTCAGGAGGTGAGTTGTTCCTTCACGAGGAACAGCATCTCCCCTGGACAATGTCTGGGGTTCTGTAGACCAAAGACTACTGTCTTCATGGGTCAGTAATGAATGTTCTTGTGTTTCTTGAGTTATGGACAGCAGCGGGGACCTTCAGAACACCCTGGACACAAGTTGTCTAAGCAGGAATAATCCTGGGGTTTTATCCATTTCAGAACAGTTGAGTACCCACAGTACAACACAGACAGAAGTCTCAAACTGGGGCATATCTGTCTGGATGGCCGTGACTGTCTCTGTGAACATCCCAGCATGAAGGATCTATGCTTCTTTCTCTGCAAGTGGCAGATTTTGCAGAAATGAGATGTGTATTCGTCCCAAGGAGGGGTACACTGTGCTGGGGGAACCCGGCTCCATTATTGACCCTCTTGGGAAGAGCACAGCCCCCTTTGACTGTAGCTTAGGAAGCCTTCTGCTATATGGTAGGCAGTGGACAAAGGGACAGAGGGTCAATTGACTCATCTCCAGGTGGCCTCAGGCATGTGCATGTGAGTTAAAGGCAGGAGAGGGCTTCTAGGCACAGGCACAGTCATAGTTCCTTGGTGTGGTGCTGCTCATTTCAGAGCTTTGACATCACCGTGGGCAGTGTTGTGGAGCTGCTGCCTCCCCAGGATCCCTGGGTGCTTGCCTGTCAGTAGTTCTGATATCTTCTGAACTCCAGATAGTTGCATAGTCAATGGGTTGTTTGCCTTCACCTCTGTGAGAAGCTGTTTTGGTGGTGCTTGGCTTTCTGGTGTGTGCTGGTTGGGTTTGCTTGGGGTGGGTGGCATCACCACATGTCTTGGGGATATCTGCAGGCATCCAGCCAGTCCTGTTGGCCACCATCAAACTTCTCAGCCTTGCCTTCCTCATGCTGGCAGGCTGGGAGGTGTTGGGGTCGTGGTATGTTGGTGCTGAGAAGAGAGGGGAGCCCTTGCTGGTGTGACAGTCCTTCACTGCCTTGCTCTGTCACCCTTGTGTAGCGCTTTGTGTGCGTAGCATAAAGAGTGACCTTGTGTGTTACTTGTCAGCGTGCGTGTCCCACTCGCCTTCCCTCTGTGAGTAGCTCTGATTCAGCAGCAGGCAGTGCAGGGGCTCCAGCCAGCTGGGCTCCCAGCTCAAGAACCTCTTCTGTTGGAAAGGACCCATCTCCTGCTCTTCATTAAGCTCTTCAGCTCGCTCCAGAGCCCTGTGGTTCTCACCAAGCAGAATCAGCTGAGGAACGGGGAGGAGGGGGCAAACTTGTCTGTGTGGGAAGCCTTTAGCTTTGAAAAGGGGCACCTCCTTCTCCTGTACTTTTTTGAAACTGAAACAGAGCAAAATGTGATCCTGGTTTGTGCAAAAAAAAAGGTCATTTTTTCAATTACTATTTGTTTTTATCCCAAAAGATTCCAGCCAGCTCCAATTCCTGATGCATTGCTTTCCTGCTAATCAGCACTGCAGAGGGTCTGGCTGATGGGAAAAGCTCTAATAATTTTCTATTCTTTTTGTTAATCACCCAGAGGAGAGCTGATCCCTCGAGTCAGTTGTCTTTTATGCTTTTTTTTTTT